>JAOWBW010000677.1:205800-366444 GCA_026119855.1 Campanula takesimana | reverse complement strand
AATATAGCAATTAAAATTTAAGAAAAACCCAAAGCCATGGATCCGTTCATATGATTAAATCAAATACAACAAGATGAATAGAGGAATAACTAACCCTTGATGGCTATGAATTTTCTCTTTAGTCCTTGGTGGAGATATTGAAGCTTTATCACGAACAAATCACGAACTT
The DNA here is from genome assembly GCA_026119855.1 of Campanula takesimana. NCBI lineage: Eukaryota > Viridiplantae > Streptophyta > Magnoliopsida > Asterales > Campanulaceae > Campanula > Campanula takesimana. The sequence continues at coordinate 366,275 of JAOWBW010000677.1, read as the reverse complement.
TGTAAGATGATAAAATTCACCCTCTAGCGGTATCCACACTTTGAACGAATATCAAGGAGCTTCTTTGATCTTGGTTGCTAGACTAATATTATGAAACACACTTTCACAATATAATAAGGACTATATGGAATTTATTTGTGAATTATTTTGTTCCTCAATCAATGATATCTTAGAACAAAATAAATCTCTCTCAACTCTTTGAGACTCACAAAATCACTTGTTCATATATGGTCTGACCGAATTGGGGTTTTTATACACAATTAAGACCTATTCCAAATAGGAATCTTGTGCCAAAAACCATTCCTAATCAAATTAGGAAATTTTCAATCGGCAGCACCAGGCGCCCGCCTGGTACCCACCCAGGCGCCCGCCTGTTTGGGCAGAAAGTCCAGTTCTTTTCCGGCTTGAACACAGGCGCCCGCCTGGTGCAACCCAAGCGCCCGCTTGGTTGACCAGGAGGCCCAGAACTTTTCCAAAAATTCCTTGGAGGTCCTTCGACCCTAAATTCCAATATAGTCCTTTTATTTAAAGATTCGTTCTATTGTGTGTGACCCTCTAGGATTATACTAAGTTGCAATGGGCTCAAACATGATTCCATAAGATATGATTAGGTTCTAGCAAACCGTCATATACCTACCCCAATAGTATAACTAGATACAAGTTCGCATTCCTTTAGAATATGTCATAACCCCTTTGTCCACGATGTCATTGAACACAAGTCATGGTCAAACAGTCAACTTGTTTTGTTCAATACTTTCTCGATTCCGAATATGTTGATAATCCAAATGACATTGATCCAATCAATTCATTTGAGTCCGGCCGAACATTTCATCAACATCATTCCTACGAGAGGCCCAAGCTTGACATCTCTCCGTGGAGGGACAAATCTATTTGGCTTATTATTCTTCCCACGGGAATCCGATTATGCCAATCATACCCTTTATAACTACCGTCTTAAGGTAGCGTTTGAATATGTCAAAACAACGTTCATCAAGTGGAAGACTATAATAACTTCATGTCTAAGGATTCAAATGACATAACTAATATGAGATATATGTTCGACACAGACCATGACATAAATCTCATACATCGGGTCATGTCCAGTACCTTGTTCCAAACAAGTACCCATAAATCTAACATGATCATCCCATGATCATTTAGCCTTTATACTAGCGCTTAATAAGTACTAGGGACGGGGATTATTATAAGTAAACATGAACAACATAATAATCAAAACATCTCTTTATTGATATGAAATAAATGATAACAATTACAACGTTTATTAAACGTGCCTAGGGCACCACTACCAACAATCTCCCACTTGCCCTAGTCCCAATCTCCCATGTATCTAATACCCATGGACCTAACATGACCATCATGTTTAGCTTGTGGAAGTCCCTTTGTTAGTGGGTCCGCAACATTGTCATCAGTAGGTACTCTGCATATATTTACGTCTCCCCTATCAACGATCTCTCGAATGATATGAAAACGCCTAAGTATGTGTTTGGATTTCTGATGTGCTCTTGGTTCCTTCGCTTGAGCAATAGCACATTATTGTCGCAATAAAGGTCTATTGGACTAGCAATACTAGGAACCACTTCAAGTTCAGTTATGAACTTCTTAATCCAAACAGCTTCTTTTGGCAGCATCCGATGCAGCAATATACTCAGCTTCTGTTGTAGAATCAGCGGTTGTACTTTGCTTGGAACTCTTCCAGCTTACAGCTCCACCATTTAACATAACACAAATCCCGATTGCGATCGGCTATCATCTTTGTCGGTTTGGAAGCTTGCATCCGTGTAAGCATTTACAACGAGATCATCTTCCATTCCTCCATAGACCAAAAACGAGTCTTTAGTCCTTCTTAAGTACTTAAGAATCGCTTTTACAGCTATCCAGTGATTTTCGCCAGGGTCGGATTGGTATCTACTTGTCATGCTCAAAGCATAAGATACATCCGGCCTAGTACAAATCATGGCATACATGATGGACCCAATTGCCGAAGAATATGGAACATCATTCATTTTCTCACGCTCATCTTTTGTCTTAGGACATTGAGTCTTGCTTAGAGAAACTCCATGTAACACGGGCAAGGTTCCTCTCTTAGAATTTTCCATACGGAATCTTCTAATGACCTTGTCAATGTATGTACTTGGCTTAAACCAAGTAGCCTCCTTGATCTATCTCTATAGATCTTAATGCCAAGAATATATGCGGCTTCACCCATATCTTTCATTGCGAAGCACTTTCCTAACCAAGTCTTCACAGACTGAAGTGTAGGAATGTCGTTTCCAATGAGCAATATGTCATCCACATATAAAATAAGGAATAGCACTATGCTCCCACTAATCTTTCTTGTATACACAAGGCTCATCTTCGTTCTTGATGAAACCAAACTCTTTGACCGATTCATCAAAACGGAGATTCCAACTCCTAGAAGCTTGCTTCAATCCATAGATGGATCTCTGCAATTTGCATACCTTAGAATCTTGTTCAAAACCTTCTGGTTCTGTCATATACACATCCTCTTGGAGTTTTCCATTCAGGAAAGCGGTTTTGACGTCCATCTGCCATATTTCATAGTCATGATATGCAGCAATGGCAAGCAAAATTCTTATAGACTTGATCATTGCTACGGGTGAAAAGGTCTCATCATAGTCAATACCATGAACTTGCCTATAACCTTTCGCTACAAGCCTAGCTTTGTAAGTATGCACCTTCCCATCCATGTCAGTCTTCTTCTTGAAGACCCATTTGCATCCTATGGTTTTTTACACCTTCGGGCGCATCAATCAAATTCCAAACTTGATTGTCTTTCATGGATTGTAATTCGGATTCCATGGCTCCAAGCCACTTGTCCGAATCAGGAGAAGACATCGCCTCTTGGTAGGTTGACGGTTCATCATTCTCAATGAGTTCTACCTCATTACTATCCGTTACGAGAAATCCATATCTCTCGGGCTCGGATCGTAACCTACTAGATCTGCGAGATGCTAGTGTATTTTGAACAGGTTCCACAACTCCTGTGGTTCTTGTTCTTGTTCCACTATTGGTTCATGTTATTTTCTGGGTTTCGAATTTCTTCAAGATTTATTTTACTCCCACTGATTTCTTTGGAGAGAAACTCTTTCTCTAGAAAGACACCAGTTCGGGCAACAAACACTTTGTTGTCCTCTCGGTTGTAAAAGTAATATCCTTTAGTTTCTTAGGATATCCCACGAAATATACATTTATCAGATTTGTGTGCTAGTTTGTCAGAGATAAGTCTCTTGACATAAACTTCGCAACCCCAAATCCTCATGAAAGATAACTAGGTTTCTTTCCACTCCACATCTCATATGGAGTCTTTGGAACCGATTTAGTTGGAACTTGATTTAGTGTGAAAGCAGCGGTTTCTAGAGCGTAACCCCAAAAGGATATTGGAAGATCAACTTGACTCATCATTGATCGAACCATGTCCAACAAAGTCCGATTCCTCCTCTCGGACACACCATTCCATTGTGGTGTTCCAGGTGGAGTCAATTGTGAAACTATTCCACAATTCTTTAGATGATCATCAAATTCTTGACTTAAGTATTCACCACCCCTCGATCTGATCGAAGTGCCTTTATACTTTTGCCAAGTTGTTTTTCTACAAGTTGTTTTTCTACTTCATTTGAAATATTCTAAATATCTCAAATGCTTCACTTTTATGTTTCATTAGTAAACATACCCAAATCTACTATAATCATCAGTGAAGGTTATGAAGTATTGAAATCCTCCCCTAGCATTTCTACTTATGGTCCGCATACATCGGATGTATCAACCCCAATAAGTCGCTTGCCCTTTCCACCCAACTTGGTAAAAGGCGTCTTAGTCATTTTCCAAGAAGACACGACTCACAAGTATCATATGACTCTAAGTCACATGAACCAAAAGTCCGTCCCCATGGAGTTTTGAGATACGTTTCTCATTAATATGACCAAGAGGGCAATGCCACAAATAAGTATGATTTACATTAAGGTTTAATTTCTTATTTACATGATAGACATATTTTCATTCTTGACATCAAGATATAAAGGCCATTAAATGAATTAGCAATACCATAAAGCACATCATTTAAATAAATAGAAAATTTCTTATTCTCAATAAGAAACTTAAAACCTTCATTATCCAAACAAGAAATTGAAATAATATTTCTGCTAAATCCGGAACATAATAACAATTGTTCAAAACAAGAATTAATCCGGAAGGTAAAGTGACTTCATAAGTCCCTACGGCTAATGCAGCAACTCTTGCTCCATTCCCCACACGTAGATCTACTTCACCTTCTTTAAGCAGTCTCCTATTCTTTAGTCCCTGCACATTTAGACAAATGTGAGAACCACATCCGGTATCCAATACCCAAGAATCAGTGGTAGAAAGGAGAATATCTATCATATAGATACCTGAAGTCGACGCAGCCTTGCTGCTCTTCTTCTTCTTTTGCTCTTCCAAGAAAGCCTTGCAATTACGTTTCCATGACCAATTTCTTGACAATGGAAACAAATTGCATCCTCTTGTGTATCGGGTTTTGCCTCAGAAGCCTTGGCAACCTTTGCCTTGCTTATCTTGGGTTTGATAAACTTTTGCCTTACCTTGCCTTTGGCACCAGGCTTCTTCCATCATGAACCAAGAGCACGGGAGAACCTTTCTCCACAATTTTCATCTCAGCAGTTTTGAGCACCCATGCAAACAGAGAGATTCTTATCCATTCCATGCATGTTATAATTCATTACAAACTGATTATAACTTTTAGGCAATGAATTAAGAATGAGATCCGTGGCTAGCTCCAATGGGATTGGATAGCCAAGTTTCTCAAGGTGCTCTACATAACCTTTCATTTTAAGAAAGTGAGGACTCACTTGTTGCCTTCATTCATTTTACTAGTAGTGAATGCAACAATGGTCTTGTACCTCTCTTGCCTAGCTTGCTCTTGAAACATGGTTCTCAACTCCACGCCTATCTCATAGGCTTCCAAATGTTCCAAACTTTGTTGGAGTTTTGAACACAAGCAGCAATCATGAGACAACTTACATCTCTAGAATCATTACGATATTTCTTGTAATTGTCTCTTTCTACCTAGGGGCAGTAGGCGGTGGTTCAGCAGGGAGAGGCCCATCGAGAATGTACAACTTATCTTCTTGCCTAAGAACGATTCTTATGCTACGGATCCAATCCATAAAGTTAGTACCATTCTCTTCGAGCTTATCCTTCTCAAGGATTGATCGCAACGACATTGATTGAGTGTTATTAGTCATTATCTACAAATATGCAAAATTTCCAAAATTTAATAAGTACCGATTTTCATTAAAGAGATAAATAATGTATTTTAAACAAAATACTCCCACTAAATTATATAACCTTCATATACATCCAATGTATAATGTAATTTAAATGGGTTAGATCCAACTTTAATTAATTTCAAGTCCACTAAGGCGGATTACACAAAATCAAATTAATTAGGTAGACAACTCTTGTCAATCATATCTCATATGACTCTTAGTTTCTTTTATGAGATTCTTTAAGAAATCAAATTTCAAAAAGCATGTTAAACCTCATCTTTGCCTAGGCCCAAAACTGTTTTGACGCCCAATTAAGTCTAACCATTTTAAACGCACAGTTAATGTGTCCCGCTAGGGCGTGCCCACATTATCTATCTTGCTCATACATAAACAAATTTAATGCATCTCGCTAGGGCGAATCTACATTAAAATCACTCATGTACTAACAAGTGTTTTAATCATGGCATGGCAATAAAAGACTTAAAACTTTCTTTGAAGGTTCATCACATATAGCATATAACACATTTATGAGCACATAATATAAACATGTTACACATCAAGTTTAGCTACTAAATTAATCTCCATTAATTTAAGCATGATATTTATGTGTCATTAGTTTCTCTATAATTATGAGGATGAGACTATTTCAACTTTGGTTATTATCTCCAAATCAAGACAACAAGAAGTGCGGTCGAACTAAGCCATTAAGCAACCACAATCCCGCACTAATTCAAGAAACCAAGAAAGTAGTCCATGTGGCCGAAACTAAGCAATAGATGGTCTCGATGAACGTAGGCCAATTGCATTCACAATTCCACATGGATCTCCAATCATTGAATCAAGAACTTTGTTTCTCAATTTTAGCAATTATGAACTCTTCATAATTCTAACTTCGTTTTATCTTTGAAACTTTGATTGCGATCAATTTTGGGAAACACAATCTCGATGAATGCAGATTAGCCATCCAAAACTTGAACCAATCTAGGAATCACAAGACTAAAACAAATAGGAAAATCAAACCCAAAATCCACACACAAACCAACTACCCAAAACCCATTCCAGATCAGCAAGTCTGAAGTGGTCTTGTTACTGGTTTTGTTGGATTTTATCGAAAAATTCCAGAATCAGATTTTGAACAAAATCAGAACATTCTGCCTAGCGAGCGCGCGCCTGGTCCAGCACGGGCGGGCGCCTGCAACGCGCGCGTGCCTGGTCCAGCGCGGCTCGCGCCTGTATGGTCAGAATGGTATGGAATTTTCAAGTTCGAAAATTTTGTCTCAAAAATATTTTTCCCGGTTATTAAAACTTTGATCCAATCAAAAATCAATAATCGAAAATAATTCAGAATCCACCATAATTTTTATTGCGATTGAATCGTGCGATTAAAGTTGGAAAAACAATAAACCACATAAAATCACAAAAACATAAACATCATATAATCCAATAGTCATATCATGCTTGGCACATAAACAATTTATATACACACAACATGATCCAAGTATTGAATTAATCACATGAACGGGGCTCTGATACCACTGTTGGGTTTCCAAGTAACATGCGCAGCTGGAATATAGCAATTAAAATTTTAGAAAACCCAAAGCCATGGATCCGTTCATATGATTAAATCAAATACAACAAGATGAATAGAGGAATAACTAACCCTTGATGGCTATGAATTTTCTCTTTAGTCTTGGTGGAGATATTGAAGCTTTATCACGAACAAATCACGAACTTTGTAAGATGATAAAATCACCCTCTAGCGGTATCCACACTTGAACGAATATCAAAGGATCTTCTTTGATCTTGGTTGCTAGACCAATATATGAAACACACTTTCACAATATAATAAAGGACTATATGGAATTTATTTGTGAATTATTTTGTTCTCAATCAATGATATCTTAGAACAAAATAAAATCTCTCTCAAACTCTTTGAGACTCACAAAATCACTTGTTCATATGGTCTGGCCGAATTGGGGTTTTATACACAATTAAGACCTATTCCAAATAGGAATCTTGTGCCAAAAACCATTCTAATCAATAGGAAATTTCCAATCGGCCAGCACCAGGCGCCCGCCTGGTACCACCCAGGCGCCCGCCTGTTTGGGCAGAAAGTCCAGTTCTTTTCCGCTTGAACAGGCGCCCGCCTGGTGCACCCAAGCGCCCGCTTGGTTGACCAGGAGGCCCAGAACTTTCCAGAAATTCCTTGGAGGTCCTTCGACCCTAAATTCCAATATAGTCCTTTATTTAAGATTCGTTCTATTGTGTGTGACCCTCTAGGATTATACTAAGTTGGCAATGGGCTCAAACATGATTCCATAAGATATGATTAGGTTCTAGCAAACCGTCATACCTACCCAAATAGTATAACTAGATACAAGTTCGCATTCCTTTAGAATATGTCATAACCCCTTGTCCACGATGTCATTGAACACAAGTCATGTCAAACAGTCAACTTGTTTTGTTCAATACTTTCTCGATTCCGAATATGTTGATAATCCAAATGACATTGATCCAATCAATTCATTTGAGTCCGGCCGAACATTTCATCAACATCATTCCTACGAGAGGCCCAAGCTTGACATCTCTCCGTGGAGGGACAAATCCATTTGGTATTATTCTTCCCAACGGGAATCCGATTATGCCAATCATACCCTTATAACTACCGTCTTAAGGTAGCGTTTGAATATGTCAAACACAACGTTCATCAAGTGGAAGACTATAATAACTTCATGTCTAAGGATTCAAATGACATAACTAATATGAGATATATGTTCGACACAGACCATGACATAAATATCATACAGCGGGTCATGTCCAGTACCTTGTTCCAAACAAGTACCCATAAATCTAACATGATCATCCCATGATCATTTAGCCTTTATACTAGTGCTTAATAAGTACTAGGGACGGGGATTATTATAAGTAAACATGAACAACAATAATAATCAAAACATCTCTTTATTGATATGAAATAAATGATAACAATTACAACGTTTATTAAACGTGCCTAGGGCACCACTACCAACAGTGCTATGGCCCAACTTTATCTGAGCTGCACCTTGTGCTTTTGATCTTGGAGAAGGGGGTGCTGAATTGCAGAAACATTGGGATTGGCCGTGGCATTTCCTGCTATAACCCTGTTTTGATTAGAGTTTAGCATATTGAATCTTTTTCCTTTTCTCTAAGACTTCCTTCAAAATCTCGCTGTGAGTTCTAACAAAAATCATCAACTTCATTCATAACATCGGAGTCTTCATTTAAACCAAGAGGCCTTTGACTTGAAGTGTTGAGAGACCCTTTGAAGCTTGATCCCTTTCATGGAGACTACTCCCAAATTGCGTTGCTCGAGTATTGTTGCCCAAAAGAATGTCGGTCGCGAAGCCCCAATATTTCCCTTTGCTCGGATTACTGTAATGCCGTAGCCCAAAGATTGTAGATTGCAAGCCCCTTGAGACCTTCGGTGCCGAATTGAGGAAGCTTCCAATGTTGCACATGACTCGGCTGGGGATACTGCTGGGGAGTTAATTGCTCTTTGCCGAGGGAGCCTTTAAGACTTGACCGTAGCCCTTAGAGTGCCATCATTGATTGCGAGAAAGTTCCATCCTTGATTGGGGGAACGAGCACGGGCACACGCGACAAGAGGGCTTTTTGACATCCCTTTTGGGAGACTTTGAGGATAGTCTCACACATCTTTCTCGAACATAGCCTCTAGGGCGTATTGATTGTAAAGTGAAGCAAAAGAAGTCCTTGTCCTTGAGTCACATATCCCCTAGGGCGTCACCATTTGTTGAGCAAAGCAAGAGTGACTCATCCTCGTGCGAGGGAAAAAACATGAGACGACATGGCAAGAGCTACTCCATTTCTCGGGAGCCTTTCGGCGTACTTTAGAAGCACATACTTGAAAAAGCTTTGAAAACTGAGACACATGTTGTTGCTATTTGTTGCCCAAGCCAATTGACTAGCTAGGGATTATTTGTGCATCCTCGTGCCTTTTATGATGGGCTCGTTCTCGGATGGGTCTTGGCTACCACGGGCCTTCTTTTCATGAACCCAAAAATGCACACTGCTGGAGAATGATGCCAATAACCCAAAACAACCTTTGATGGTCCCATATCTTGTCGAGCCTTTTGCAATCCCAAAGTTGACTCGGTGGGGAATTGACTTGCTGAGGAGATCCAATGTAGAGCTCGTGTAGTTGTCTTCTTTAGAGGCCGGAGATCTCCATTTCTCTTTCCCTTCTCTCTCTCACTCTCTCATTTTTTTTTATGACGCACCCTGTTTTTTTGCCTAGACCGCCCTTTCGGGTTTTCAATCTAGCGGGCATCTCTTTTGCATCTTCATTTTGACTTGATTAATGAGGGAGTGTGCATTGACTCTAGCTAAGGAGATAAGAGATGTGATTTTGCGGTGGAGACCTTTTGTCACTAAAGGTGAGTGACATTGACTTGATTAGGGAAGTGTCCCTAGTATTGACTTCATGTATTTGACCGTTTTTTTTTAATGACTCATGAAGGCAAGTAAGTCATTAAGAGAGAAGAGAAGGAAAGCCCCAATTTGATTGCAAGAAATTGGGAGTATGCAGAAAGAATAGAAGTCCCTAGACTCGACAAGGAACGCGAAATGATTCCAAATCTAAGAAAGTTGTTCAATCTTTTTGGTGATTAATTCATTGGCAAATGAATCGTACAAAGATGTCTTGACAAGTTCGAGATGAAGGCTGATCACCATAACGCGCTAGGGTTAAACATATCTTCTTTCTTGCATGAGACCGGACCCGAAGGTTGCCTACGTTCCTCCAGTGAAGAGGCTCAGGTCACCGTAGTTCTTGTGAATTCTCCATTCTTCGGGATGGAATTGTTGCTTCGTCGTGTAGCTTCGTCCTCCTTTGGTGTTGATCTTGATGTGAACTTCTTTGATTGAGGGGGATTTTTTTTTTTTTTTTTTTTTTTTAATCCCCCCTTTGAAACATTGCTTGATTTTTCTCCATGGTTGTTGCTTCACCTTTGATGTCTTGGCTTTGTCTTCGTCGTTGATGATGTTGCTTTCGTCACAATGTTTAGCCCCTAGGCGTTCAAGTGATGGCCTTCATTCCAAAACTCGTTTAGACATCTTTTCATCATTTTACCAAGAATTAGATTGAACAACTTGGAAGAGTGTATGAGGACAAGAACGACTTTTTATTTGATGATGAGACTTGACTCAAAATTTCACATTAATTGGACAAAGAAAACTTAATGCACACTTAAGAGGACTTTGACTCTTTTTTTTTTTTTTAATTCCTATTACTAGGTAGAGAAAGAGAAACGGAGATTGTTGTTGTAGTCCCCATTGTCGTTGTAGTCTCCTTGTGGCATGATTTCTTGTAGAAGCCCCATTTCGAAACCAAATCATTCTTTTTTGATGAGTTCTTGCATGTTAGTATTCTCTAAAGGTTGCTCTTCACCCACAGTAAATTCGCCGTTGTCGAACAAATCTTGGATGATGTTTCGGAGAAGGAAGCACCCTTCGGTAGTATGGCCACTATGCTTGTGGTAGCCGCACCATTCACCATGTGCATGATTCTTCGGTATCGTCTTCGGCTTGTACCCCTTAAAAGGCTTAACCTTTCCACTTGCCACCAAAGTTTCAAATGCTTCTGTTTGGGTTACTCCTATGAGAGGAGTGAAAACTCGGTTGTTGGCGGTACCTTTGTAGCTTTTGAGGGACGGGCCACTTGAGCATGCTTTACCCTTAAACTTTGCCTTGTTGTTGGTGAGCTCTTGCAAACGGGCTTTGAGCTCGGAAACCTCTTCCTTGTGAATCTTCCTCTCGAGATCAAAACGGGCTTGCCACAAATCGTCTTTTCGGCGGGCATCCTCGAAAAGTCTATCCATTTGTTCCCCCATGGCTCTTATTATGTTGAAGAGTCTTTCGTTGGACACGGGGAAGTACCCACCATTGTTGTTGTTGCCGTTGGAAGCCATTGGACCTTTAGAAAAGAACACGGTTGATCTTAGGTTGGCCCCACAAATACATTTTGAGTAAAATAAATTTAACCCACAAACACAAAAAAGACTCAACCACATAAAGAAAATGACTTTTTTTTTTAATTTATTTACAAAAGTCGGAAGGACGGAGTCCTTTTTGGGGTTTCTAGAAAAAATAGTGGAATCGTCACACTAGTATATAGACCTTCTCGCGGTCCCATATACTCATCGGATTCCACCACGTTTGTGATATCTACATGTGACGGGATTAAACTAAATTAATGTAGTAAACCATACATGCGGGGACGGAGTTTTTATTTTCGTCCAAGATAGCCACTTTTGGGGATGGAGTTTTATTTTGTCCATTGCAACAAGTTGGCATGTATGATTTGAAGACATTAGTTTAGGGAAATCTCGGCACATGAAAAACCGACTTGGTCACGGAGTGTTAGACCCTAGACTAGAATTGTGTGGCTTGTGCTCGGCTAAAGAGAGGCTTAAAGGTCACCCCCAGCATGTAGTCTTGAACTACGCCACTGGCTGAGGTTGACCGCTTCGAAAGAGTCAAGGTCGGGTGGAGCTTGAAACTTTCTAGGACGGGCCTCGACGGGTTTGGGGTTGAACATTGTGCGACTCGATAGTGAGCAATTGATAAGAATATGTGCATGTAGTGTGAGGTCTAACATGTGACAAAACATTTTTTTTTTAAAGAAATAAAAAAAAACAAATAAGCACATAATTACAACTTTCGAATCACCCGTGTAACCGATAAAACAAACAAAAAATAAAAGAAGTTCTGTGCAGGCCCGGTGCCCACACATTGTCATTCTGCTCTGTTCTGTTTTCTGTGCACTGTTTTGTTCTGGGAATGCGCCCAGAAGCGCGCGCATTGGGTGGCCTATGCGGAAGGCGCGCACGGTAGACAAAGAGGGGCAGAGGCGCCCGATTCTGGGCAGTACCTGCGAATCAGTGGGTTCAAGGGATTGCCTTGACCCTAAATAAAAAATTCTTTCCCCTGCAGTAATTGTTAGCACAGAAACATGGAATTGAAGGACAAGAAAGGAGGCGGGTTATTCTGGTAATTGGCGTCGGACGCGTGCGCTTTAGGCCAAGAAGGCCAGAGGCGCGCGCTTCCCACCCTTTTTACCAGAATGCCCAGAAAACAGTAATAAGAACACCAAAAGTTAAGAACGCAAGTTTAACCCTCTAAATCGTCCCCAGCAGAGTCGCCACTGTAGATACCCCGGGAAACCACAACTTGGCTAGAGCGGTGAATTATCCTAGGATGTCTAACTTGTTTTAGATTGTTTAGAGTCGCCACCTATGTTTTTTAAAGGAACATAAGAAAAACCTATAAATAGCCTAATTTATGTACAAAACCAGAGATTCGGGAGAGATGGGTTCGGGGGTTAGGTGACGGAGTGGGAAGTACTTAAACACCCACTCCGCCCCGCTTATGCGGGTCTTGCTACTATTGGTGTTCTAATATTTACATGTCCTTCAATTAATTAAATAGAAATGTGCTAACAATTGTGATGAGAAGAAAAGGGGAAATAAAGGGGAAATAAAATAGAATTGTTTTATTTATTTAATGATAAAGATTACATGTAACAAGTAATGTTAAAGAATTACATTAAGAGATGAAGAGAAATTAACATGGTGAATTAAAGTTAAGATTAAAATGTAGGGAGATAACCTTAACTAACTTCAATATGTGAAGTAGTCATGTTGGTCATGTCCCATTAATGGGGATTGCATACATCAAGAAGAAGAAAACAAAGGAAGAAAATGGAGTTGTACCTTGAGAAAGAGGACTTGGAACCTTGACTTGAAAGTGTTGTTGTTGTAATGAAATTGTTGTAGAACAATTTGTTGTATAAAAACTCTTGTTGGAGAATTTGTGTAGAGAATTGTGTATAGTGTAGGTGTAGTAAAAATGTGAGATTAAGGTCCAAAGAGTGTAAAAAGACTCTCTTTCTAAGGTAGAAGATGATGGTTTTTATAGGTAAAAAAGAGAGGGAAAGGTTGGAGGGAAATTGGTCAATCCATGTGAGATGGAATTGACCAATAGAAAATAAGATAAATAAAATAATAAATAAAATAAATAAAAGAAAATCAAATAATAATAAAAAGAAATATTTTGTTTTAAAGAGATGGCTAGAATAATGGGATTGGAGGTTATAAAACTAGGGGGGATGAATGTGGATGAGAAAAGAAGTCTTTTGTGATCAAGAAAGAGATGTTACAAATAAGAAAATGGAGGGAAATAAGGTGCAATCCGTTACTGCCAAAATGGGAAGCGCGAGAGTCCCGCTTTTGGGGCGAGACGCGCGCGCAGCCCGTTAACAGTTCCGGAAGCGCCCGCGGCAGAAAATGACAGAATGACAGAAATGACTCTAAAGTAAACTATGTTATGCAGTTTATGTCACGACCCGAAATATAGGCTCTATTTTATTAGTAATTAAATGATTTTTATTTAATTATTTGCTTAATTATTTATTTAAATTATTATCTATTTAAATAATTATGTGTGCAATTTATGTGTTATAATATTTATGCCTAGCATTTTATTTGGGTCTTAATTGTTAGGGAGAGTATCTTAGTTGAGCTAGTTAGTAAGGGAAAGGGGGGGGGGGGGCTAGGTGTATCATTTCAAATTACTCCCTCCCTACTCCTACCCTCTCCTTCTTACACCCCATCTCCCTCACCCTACTCCCTCCCTCTCCAGCTCTCTCTCTCCAAGCCAAGAAAAGGTGAGTTTTCTTCTCCTTCTTCTCTCTTCTTTTTCTTCATCTTCTTCTAGTCATTTCTCATTTCCTAAAACGTAAACATTGTTTAGATCGTCGCTAGGATCGCGTAGAGTCAAAAAGATTTGAAATCCGTCAACTTTGAGAAAATTCAAGTAAGTTACTTTTCCCCCATTTTTATGCCAAAATGCTCATATTATGTTCATATAATGCCATTGTTGTTATAGTTGAAGTTTGGATGAGTTTAGATGTTGTTTGGGGTTCATTTGGGTTTTTGTCTAAAAATGGTGATTGATGTTGATGTTGAGTTTGATCCTTGGTTTGGGGTCATTTATGGTGTTCTTAAGGTCCCCTTTTGTGTTAGATGTTGTTTGGGTACCTTAGAATGACTATTGAAAGCATTTGGTTTGAGTTATGTTGTTTGGGTGGAAAATTTGGGAGAAACCCAGTTGGTTTTGGCCGTTTTCCGGCGACCTGGGTGCGTGGGCGACCGCCCATGATGGGTTTGGGCGACCGCCCATGAGATCAGTTGATCCGGAGGATTTGACCAAAGTGAGTAGGCGACCGCCCACTATTGGGTTGGGCGACCGCCCAGGAAGTCAGTGAGTTTTGGGCTTGGGATTGGGTTTTGGGCGACCGCCCAGACTGGCTATGGGCGACCGCCCATACCAGCTGTTCTGAGCCTCTTTGTTATTGAATTGTTTAAAAGTCCAAGCCCGATCTAGGCTCGAAGTATCACCCTAGTTGACTTAAGTTAATGTTGTGGAACACTTTATTGTTCGAGAATGATCCCCTTGTGATCGATTGTGATATGTGATTTATTTAAGTATCATTTTGAGAACGTGATTCATCTTTGATGTGCGGTTTATATTGGTTTGCCTTTGTGGTGATCTATTTGGATTGATTCCCTACTTTGGAATCCCTTGTTGTTTATCGTGCTAGTATTTTATTTCTTAGCCTTTACGTGAAAGTCCAGCTGGTATTTTGTGTGTGTTTGGGCGATGCGAAACATTATGATGGCACGGCCAAGTCCATTATGATGTTGACCATTGTTTTGCCCCCTTATTACCCTCCTCCAGATTGGCCTTGGATGTGAGAAGAGCTAGCTCCCTTGTGTGCATTTTAGCTTTACTTGGAGCATGACTTTGTGGCATGTCTCCCGTCCTTTGTGACACTCCTTTGGTTATTGGTTCCGGTACCGGGGTTCTCTCTTCGGCTTTCATGCCATTATGAAGATGATGATTGGTTGATTATTGAAGCTGCGCAGCGATCCTTTATTTGGATGTTCCGGTTTGGAAAACCTTGGCTATATCCTTTGTTATGTGTTTATTTCCGCTGCTATCTGTATGTGATAAATGCTATGTGCTATGTGATATTTATCATTGCTTATTGCTTATTGCATCATAGCATGTCATGTAGTTGCATTAGTAACTTATTGAGATTTATCTCACCCCGTTTCTTTTATCTTTGTTTTTCCTTAACCCCCCCCCCAGGTGCTAAGGATTAGTCTCGCTGATCACGAGATAGAGGACGTCGAGTGTGGATCCGTTCTTTTGGGGAAGGTTGATATAGGTTGGTTTCCATTATGTAAATGTGTAACCATTTTGGGGTATTTGTACCAAACAATGACGTCACTAAGATTTGTATATTTCTATTTTGTTGGGCATAAACTCGTGGGAGTTTATGATAGTTGTAATTGGTTTTATTAAACTTTGATTTGCAAAACTTTGGATTACCCTTTTGGTATTAAATGAAATTTTTAACTTCGGTATTTTGGAGTTTATTGTTAGAGTCGACGTCCAGATCGCGGTCCCGAGGCCCGCGGGGTCCGGGGTCGCGACAGTTGCTATCAGAGCTATGGCATTAGCTCTATGTATAAGTCTAGGTGGATTAGTATGACCTAGGTGGGTAGTAGAGTGCGGAGTGATTAATGGTTGATGTCTTATGCAGGTAATTATTCTCAATGTCTGGAAGAAGAAACAGAGGAGGTGCTAGTGGGGCACAGAATCCGAATGATACAAGGGATGAAGCCCGTGCTATGTTTCAAGGCATGTTTGAGGCGGCCATGAAGGCCATACATGATCAAGGTCCGAGGGTAGAACAAGCACCACCCCGTTATGGATTGGAGCAATTCTTGAAACTTAAACCGGTTGAATTCAATGGGGAACCCGATGTAAGGAAGGCTGAGTTGTGGATTGAGTCGATGGAGAAGATTTATGATGTATTTGAGTGTTCTGATGAGGATAAGGTCCGGTTTGCGGCCTTCAAGCTTGTTGGAGCCGCCGAGCATTGGTGGAAAGGTGTTAAAGCTACTTGGGATGATACTCGCACAGTTTATGCGTGGGAGTTGTTCGTGCGTAAGTTCAAGGAGCATTTTATTCCGGTTGTTGATCAGAATCGAAAGGAGATCGAGCTACTCAACTTGGAGCAAGGTGTGTTGTCTATAGCACAATACTCGGCTAAGTTCATAGAATTAGCCCGGTATTGCGACTATTTGGTGAGGACCGAGGAACAAAAGGCTATGAGGTTTATTCGGGGATTGAAGACCTCCATTCGTACTCAACTAATTGCTCAACGAATCGTGACTTTTCAAGATGCGGTGGACCGAGCCTATTTGATAGAGCAAGATATTGGGGAACATAAGAGGAAGACTGAGGTAGCCAACCCGAGTAAGCAAGGAGCGCAGAGCAAGTCACAACCAAGGATCGAAAACCGAGGTAACTTTGGGGGACAATCTCAGTCCCGAGGGCAACAAAACCCAAGGAACCCGGGTACTACTTCCGGGAACCAAGGGAGCCAAATTAGGAGGCTTTGTTCGTATTGTCAAAAGGAAGGTCATTCTGAAGACCGTTGTTGGAAGAAGCAAGGAAGGTGTACAAAATGTGGACAAATGGGTCACTTTGTAAGGGATTGCCCGAGAGGTAGAGAACAGTCATCCGGGTCAGGGGTTAGTATTAATCAGGGTCAGAAAAGGGACGCTGCGGGAAAGCCCAAGATCCAAGGGAAAGTGTTTGCAATGAATCAACAACAAGCGACAGATGATCCATCCGTTATTGGAGGTATTGTTTTTGTGTCTAATGTGAGCGCGCGAGCGTTAGTAGATCCAGGATCATCTCATTCATACATTTCTGTGCAATTTGCTTCTATGTTAAATGCTGCATTCGAGTCTTTACCGTACGTGCTAGAGGTGTCGACCCCTATAGGAGAATGCTTGATTTCTGATCGAGTCTTTCGTGCTTGTGATGTGGTTATTTGTGGTCGAGTCCTTTGTGCGGATTTGGTAGTTCTTCCTATCCAAGACTTTGATGTCATTTTGGGTATGGATTGGTTGAGCAAGTTTCATGCTTCTGTTGATTGCCGTGAGAAAACTGTTACTTTTTCTATTCCTGATGTGCCTAAGTTTGTGTTTGAGGCTTGTCCTCTGAGTAGGAAGGTTCGCTTAATTTCTTTTATGAAAGCGAGAAGATTGTTGCATAGTGGTTGTGAGGGGTTTTTGGCTAGTGTTCTTGATACTAGGAAAGAATCCCCTAGTCTTGATAGTGTTCGGGTAGTTCGGGAATTTCCCGATGTTTTCTCTACCGAGTATGAGATGCCTCCCGATCGTGAGATAGAGTTTTGTATAGATCTTTTGCCGGGTACGGCTCCGATTTCGAAAGCGCCTTATAGGTTAGCTCCCGCCGAGTTGAAAGAATTGAAGGTACAGTTGCAAGAGTTGCTTGACCGAGGGTTTATCCGCCCTAGTGTTTCCCCGTGGGGAGCACCGGTTTTATTTGTGCGGAAGAAAGATGGTTCGTTGAGATTGTGCATCGATTACCGGAAGTTGAATCAGGTTACGGTGAAGAATAAGTATCCTCTACCGCATATTGATGATTTGTTTGATCAGCTTCAAGGGTCCGTGGTTTTCTCTAAGCTTGATTTGAGGAGTGGGTACCATCAGTTGAAGGTTCGATCGGAGGATATTCCGAAGACTGCTTTTCGCACTCGGTATGGTCATTATGAGTTCTTGGTTATGCCGTTTGGGTTGACTAACGCGCCGGCCGTGTTTATGGATTTGATGAACCGGATTTTCCATCCCTATCTTGATTCGTTCGTGGTGGTTTTCATCGACGACATTCTTGTTTATTCGAAATCTCGAGAGGAGCACGAGCAGCATTTGAGGACAGTTTTATCCGTTCTTGCGAGGGAGAAATTATTTGCGAAGTTCAGTAAATGCGAATTTTGGCTCGAGAAGGTGTCATTTCTGGGTCATGTTATTTCGAAGGATGGGATTTCTGTGGATCCTTCAAAGATTGAGGCTATAGTGGATTGGAAGAGACCCGAGTCAGTGACCGAGATTCGTAGTTTTCTTGGTTTAGCCGGTTATTACAGAAGGTTTATTGAAGGGTTTTCGAGGATTGCTACTCCGATGACTCAGTTGACCCGAAAGAATGTTCCGTTTGTGTGGACCGAGAAATGTGGCAAGAGTTTCGAGGAATTGAAGAAGAGGTTGACTACCGCACCGATCTTGACTTTGCCTAATGGGAGCGATGGCCTAGTGATTTATAGTGATGCTTCGAAAGAGGGTTTGGGTTGTGTGTTGATGCAGAATGGGAAAGTAATCGCGTATGCTTCGAGGAAGTTGACCCCTAGTGAACAGAATTACCCGACTCATGATATGGAGTTAGCGGCTATTGTATTTGCGTTGCACAAGTGGAAGCACTACCTTTATGGAGCGAAGTTTGAGATTCTTACGGATCACAAGAGTTTGAAGTACCTTTTCTCCCAGAAGGAATTGAACAACCGTCAGCGCCGATGGATGGAATTGTTGAAGGATTATGATTGTACGATTTCTTATCATCCGGGAAAGGCGAATGTGGTAGCCGATGCGATTAGTAGAAAATCTTATGTGGCTTCGATGATGGTTCGAGAGTGGAAAATGCTTGAAGATGTTCGAGATTGGTCTCCTCGTGAATCGAGACATGGGGCTATTTTTGCGAATATTAGGGTGTCTCCGACCCTAATTCAGAGAATAAAGGAAGCTCAGAAAGAAGATCCCGAGTTAGTGAAGGTATTGGGTAAATTGAAGGAAAAGAACTTCGAGGATTTTTCTTTGAGTTCAAGTGGAGTGTTGACTTTCCGTGGTCGTTTGTGTGTTCCGGATGTTGATGGAATTAAACAGAGAGTTCTTGATGAGGGTCACAAATCGAGGTATACTATTCATCCGGGCAGTACGAAGATGTATCAGGATTTGAAGCAACAATTTTGGTGGATTAATATGAAAAGGGAAATAGCAGAGTATGTTTCGAAGTGTCTAACTTGTCAGCAGGTCAAAGCCGAGCATCAGAGACCCGCGGGATTACTTCAGCCATTAGAGATTCCCGAGTGGAAATGGGAGCATGTGACTATGGATTTCGTTACGGGACTGCCTCGTACCCGTAGGAAGTATGATAGCGTTTGGGTAATAGTGGATAGATTGACCAAGAGTGCCCATTTCTTGCCTATTGATATCAGATATTCGATGGAGAAGCTTGCAACCCTTTATATCGACGAGATTGTTAGATTGCACGGGGTTCCGGTTAGCATTGTGTCAGATCGAGACCCGAGGTTTACTTCTAGATTCTGGAAGGCGTTTCAGGAAGCTTTGGGTACAGATTTGCGATTCAGTACTGCTTTTCATCCTCAGACCGATGGTCAATCCGAGAGGACTATTCAGATTTTGGAGGATATGTTGCGAGCGTGTTCGATAGACTTTTCCGATTCTTGGGATTCGCACCTACCGTTAGTGGAATTCTCTTACAACAACAGTTATCAGGCTAGTATCGAGATGGCACCGTTCGAGGCCTTGTATGGAAGAAAGTGTAGATCGCCTATTTGTTGGGATGAGGTTGGTGAAGCGAGAGTTTTGGGTATTGATTTGCTTCGGGATTCAGTTGAAAAGGTTAAAGTTATCCGGGATAGGTTGAAGACAGCTCAGAGTCGTCATAAGAGCTACGCAGATAACCGAAGACGAGATCTTAGTTTTCAGATTGGTGATTGGGTGTTTTTGAAGGTATCTCCAAAGGTGGGTATTCGTAGGTTTGGGAAGAAAGGCAAGTTGGCTCCGAGGTTTATTGGCCCGTTTGAGATTTTGGGAAAGGTTGGACTTCTTGCGTATCGTCTTGCGTTGCCGCCATCTTTGGACCGGTTGCACAATGTGTTCCACGTTTCTATGCTTCGGAAGTATGTTCATGATCCGTCTCACGTGTTATCGAGGATACCGGAAGATATTGAACCCGATATGAGTTATGAGGAACGACCGGTTCGGATCTTAGATTCCAAGGTCCAAGAATTGAGAAACAAGAGCATCGCGTTGGTTCGTGTCCTTTGGAGGAATCATAACATCGAGGAATCGACGTGGGAGCTTCGCGATGAGATCGAGAGGAAATTTCCGTGGCTTTTTGTTTAAGGTAAGTCTCGTTAAAATTCGGGTCGAATTTTCTTTAAGGGGGAGTGAATGTCACGACCCGAAATATAGGCTCTATTTTATTAGTAATTAAATGATTTTTATTTAATTATTTGCTTAATTATTTATTTAAATTATTATCTATTTAAATAATTATGTGTGCAATTTATGTGTTATAATATTTATGCCTAGCATTTTATTTGGGTCTTAATTGTTAGGGAGAGTATCTTAGTTGAGCTAGTTAGTAAGGGAAAGGGGGGGGCTAGGTGTATCATTTCAAATTACTCCCTCCCTACTCCTACCCTCTCCTTCTTACACCCCATCTCCCTCACCCTACTCCCTCCCTCTCCAGCTCTCTCTCTCCAAGCCAAGAAAAGGTGAGTTTTCTTCTCCTT
Source organism: Campanula takesimana (assembly GCA_026119855.1). Lineage (NCBI taxonomy): Eukaryota > Viridiplantae > Streptophyta > Magnoliopsida > Asterales > Campanulaceae > Campanula > Campanula takesimana. Next base: position 345,440 of record JAOWBW010000677.1, on the reverse strand, counting down.
CTTCTCTCTTCTTTTTCTTCATCTTCTTCTAGTCATTTCTCATTTCCTAAAACGTAAACATTGTTTAGATCGTCGCTAGGATCGCGTAGAGTCAAAAAGATTTGAAATCCGTCAACTTTGAGAAAATTCAAGTAAGTTACTTTTCCCCCATTTTTATGCCAAAATGCTCATATTATGTTCATATAATGCCATTGTTGTTATAGTTGAAGTTTGGATGAGTTTAGATGTTGTTTGGGGTTCATTTGGGTTTTTGTCTAAAAATGGTGATTGATGTTGATGTTGAGTTTGATCCTTGGTTTGGGGTCATTTATGGTGTTCTTAAGGTCCCCTTTTGTGTTAGATGTTGTTTGGGTACCTTAGAATGACTATTGAAAGCATTTGGTTTGAGTTATGTTGTTTGGGTGGAAAATTTGGGAGAAACCCAGTTGGTTTTGGCCGTTTTCCGGCGACCTGGGTGCGTGGGCGACCGCCCATGATGGGTTTGGGCGACCGCCCATGAGATCAGTTGATCCGGAGGATTTGACCAAAGTGAGTAGGCGACCGCCCACTATTGGGTTGGGCGACCGCCCAGGAAGTCAGTGAGTTTTGGGCTTGGGATTGGGTTTTGGGCGACCGCCCAGACTGGCTATGGGCGACCGCCCATACCAGCTGTTCTGAGCCTCTTTGTTATTGAATTGTTTAAAAGTCCAAGCCCGATCTAGGCTCGAAGTATCACCCTAGTTGACTTAAGTTAATGTTGTGGAACACTTTATTGTTCGAGAATGATCCCCTTGTGATCGATTGTGATATGTGATTTATTTAAGTATCATTTTGAGAACGTGATTCATCTTTGATGTGCGGTTTATATTGGTTTGCCTTTGTGGTGATCTATTTGGATTGATTCCCTACTTTGGAATCCCTTGTTGTTTATCGTGCTAGTATTTTATTACTTAGCCTTTACGTGAAAGTCCAGCTGGTATTTTGTGTGTGTTTGGGCGATGCGAAACATTATGATGGCACGGCCAAGTCCATTATGATGTTGACCATTGTTTTGCCCCCTTATTACCCTCCTCCAGATTGGCCTTGGATGTGAGAAGAGCTAGCTCCCTTGTGTGCATTTTAGCTTTACTTGGAGCATGACTTTGTGGCATGTCTCCCGTCCTTTGTGACACTCCTTTGGTTATTGGTTCCGGTACCGGGGTTCTCTCTTCGGCTTTCATGCCATTATGAAGATGATGATTGGTTGATTATTGAAGCTGCGCAGCGATCCTTTATTTGGATGTTCCGGTTTGGAAAACCTTGGCTATATCCTTTGTTATGTGTTTATTTCCGCTGCTATCTGTATGTGATAAATGCTATGTGCTATGTGATATTTATCATTGCTTATTGCTTATTGCATCATAGCATGTCATGTAGTTGCATTAGTAACTTATTGAGATTTATCTCACCCCGTTTCTTTTATCTTTGTTTTTCCTTAACCCCCCCCCAGGTGCTAAGGATTAGTCTCGCTGATCACGAGATAGAGGACGTCGAGTGTGGATCCGTTCTTTTGGGGAAGGTTGATATAGGTTGGTTTCCATTATGTAAATGTGTAACCATTTTGGGGTATTTGTACCAAACAATGACGTCACTAAGATTTGTATATTTCTATTTTGTTGGGCATAAACTCGTGGGAGTTTATGATAGTTGTAATTGGTTTTATTAAACTTTGATTTGCAAAACTTTGGATTACCCTTTTGGTATTAAATGAAATTTTTAACTTCGGTATTTTGGAGTTTATTGTTAGAGTCGACGTCCAGATCGCGGTCCCGGGGCCCGCGGGGTCCGGGGTCGCGACAGTTTAGTCCAAAACTAACGGAATCAGTTAGGAACTTAACCGAAGTAACAGAAATTAACGAAAATAAGTTAAATAAAAATACTTTGTTTGCAATCGGGGTGAGAGGTCCAAGGCGGGGTGTCTACAGTACCCGAGACTTGGTCTTTGTATCACCTCGTTTTGGTTGATGTTGGTGATGGTAAAGTTTGTAAGTAAAGTGTAGCCAGGTGGCTAAGTCCTTTGTTTTGTGAAATTTTGTTTTGTGGTTTGAAATCAAGTTTCCGTTAATGTGTTGGTTAAATGAGACTTTTATGAAAGTATATTTCGAAATATCTTTTATGACATCTTCCGTGCGTGTCCCGAACGTGGGGCCAAGTAGGACCACGGGTCGGGGCGCGACAGTTGGTATCAGAGCTAGGTTGTAGATGGTCTAGAATGACTAAGTGACCTAGGAGGGTAGTTGTGTATAGGGTGAGTAACGTTGAGAGTCTTATGCAGGTACTTATTGAAAATGGTTGGGACAGAAGGAGATCAGTCTGGGCCTTCAAGGCAAGATAAGGTCAGAGAGGAAGCTCGAATAATGTTCCAAGGTATGTTTGAAGCCGCTATGAAAGCAATAAATGATTAAAGACAAGGAGAAGATCAAGTACCTCCGAGATATGGGTTAGAACAGTTCTTAAAAATGAAATCAATAGGCTATGATTGAGAACCAGATGTGGCTAAAGTGGGAAAGTGGATTGAATCGAAGGAGAAAATATATGATGTTCTGAGATGTTTTGATAAAGATTAAATCAGGTTTGCTACTTATAAACTGAGTGGAGCTGCTGAGTATTGGTGGAAAGCTTTGAAAACTTGTTAGGATGAGACTCATGCACCCTATACTTGGGAATTACTTGATCGAGAATTCATCGGCATAATGTGTCTTCTTGTTAGAGGATATATCATTTTGAGGTGGTCTCAGTTCATACATAATTATTGACATTTCAAAAGTGGATACGATGGTAAATGGAAGTCCGCAGTTTCTTGGGATTTATATGTTACAGTCACAGATTTATTGATGAAATTTCTCTGATAGCTGCATCGTCAACTATTTTAACACAGAAGGCTATACGTACTCGATGGATTGACAAATGTGATTTTCAAGAATTGAAATTATGGTTGACAACAGTTCTGATATTAACATTGCCTAGAGTATTTGACTAGTATCACTACTATCTAGTGGATTTGACAAGTGTTATTGTTTTTTAGGGGATATGACAAGTGCTATCATTATCTAGTGGATCTGACCATTACTACTATTTTCCAGTGGATATGTCAATTCTTATGGTTATTTAGTGGATCTGATTTATTCAACATTTATGCCTCTTTAAAGAGAGATTGAGATATGTGTTGATCAAAATGGTAAAGTAGTTGCATGATGACAATCGAGGAGGTATAATTTCTATGTCTAGTTTGAGAGCACGTGCACTTATAGACCCCGGCTCATAGCATTTATATGTTTCTGTGCATTTTTCATCTCGATTGCATTCTTCCTCTAAGTCTTTGCCTTATGTGCTAGAAGTGTCGACTCCTATGGGAGATTGTTTGATAGCTGATAAGGTGTTACGTGATTGTGATGTGCATATTAGTGAGGATGTTTTACTTGCTGATTTAGTCATACTGCCATTGCCAGATTTTGATGTTATTCTGGGTATGGATTGGTTAAGTAAATATCATGTCTCTGTTGATTGTTTTCAGAAAGTGGTTACGTTTTCTATCCCTAGTGTGCCTGTGTTTACTTTTGAGGCTGCTTCTTTGGGTAAGAGAATTCGTATTATTTTCTATGTGAAAGCTAGGAGGTTAATGCACCGTGGTTGCGTGGGGTACTTGGCCAGTGTTTTGGATATAACTAAAAAGTTTCCCGAAATAGAGGATGTGAATGTAGTTAAAGAATTTCCTGATGTGTTCTCTACCGAGTATGCTATGCCTCCCAATAGGGAAATCGAGTTTTGTATTGATTTACTCCCAGGTACAGCTCCAATATCAGAGGCACCATATAGAATGGCTCCGGCAGAGTTAAAGGAATTGAAAATTCAGCTACAAGAGTTACTCGATAGGGGATTCATCCGACCCAGTGTATCACCGTGGGGAGCTCCTGTGTTGTTTGTCAAGAAGAAGGATGGGTCTTTGAGACTATGCATCGACTACAGGAAGCTGAATCAGGTAACCGTAAAGAATAAATATCTTCTACCTCACATTGATGACTTGTTTGATCAACTTCAAGGGTCTGTTGTTTTTTTTTTTTCCGAAGTTTGATATTGAGGAGTGGTTGTCTTTATCGGTGATATCCTTGTGTATTCTAAATCTCGAGAGAAATATGAACAACATTTGTGAATGGTTTTGTCTGTGCTCCGAGGGAAGCAGTTATTTGCGAAATTTTCTGGGTTTAGCGGAGTATTATCGAAGATTTATTGAGGAGTTTTCCAAGATTGTTACACCATTCACTCAGTGGACTTAAAAGAATGTACCATATATGTGGGATGAAAAATGTCAAGTCAGTTTTAAGGGATTAAAGAAGAGATTGACCATTGTATTTATTCTTGCGTTACCTAATGGGAATGATGATTTGGTTATTTACAGTGATGCTTCGAGGAAGTCAACTTCTTGTGAACAGAACTATCCGACCCATGACATGGAACTTGTTGCGATTGTTTTTGCGTTACATAGTGGAAACATTATCTTTATGAAACAATGTTTGAGATTTTTACAAATCATAAAAGTTGAGATATCTTTTCTCCTAGAAAGAGTTGCACAACCGACAGCGTAGATGAATGGAACTTTTGAAGGATTATGATTGTACCATCTCTTATTATCTTGGCAAGGCAAACATGGTTATAGATACTATTAGTCAGAAATCTTACATAGTTTCAAGGATGATTCGAGAATAAAAGATGTTAGAGGATGCACGGGATTGGTGTCTACATGAATTGAGACATGGGGTGATAATTGCGAATATTCGTTTTTTTTTTTTTTTTTTGCTAACCTTAATTCAATGGATAAAAGATGCTCAAAAGAATGACCTCGAGTTGAGAAACAAAGTGGATAAACCAAAGATAGAAAATTTGAAGATATTTCTTTTAGTCTTGAAGAAGTATTAACTTATAGAGGGCAGTTATGTGTACCAACATTGATGGAATTAAACGCCAAGTTCTTGATAAGGGTCACGAGTTCAAGTATAGTATTCATCCCGCGAGTATCAAGATGTATCAGAATTTGAAGCAGTATTTCTAGTGGAATAATATGAAATGGGAAATAGCGGATTATGTATCAAGTGTTTGACTTATCAACAGATTAAAGTTGAACATCAAAGACCCGCCGGTTTACTTCAACCTCTAAAGATACTTGAGTGGAAATGGGAACATATTGTGATGGATTTTGTAACAGGATTGCCTCGTATTTGAAAAAGGCATGATGCAGTTTGGGTAGTCGTGGATAGATTGACAAAGTCTTCTCATTTTCTACCTATTGAGATTAGCTACTCGATGAAAAGGCTTGCGACTTTATATATTAATGAGATTGTGAGGTTGCATGGAGTTCCTGTGAGTATTGTGTCTGACCGTGACCCTAGATTCACATCTCGGTTTTGGCAAGCATTTCAGAAGGCTTTGGGTTCAGAATTGAAGTTCAGTACAGCGTTTCATCCTCAGACAGATGGTCAATCAGAAAGAACTATTCATATTCTCGAGGATATGTTACGGGCTTGTTCAGTTGATTTCTTGGATTCTTGGGATACTCATTTACCGCTCGCGGAATTTGCCCATAACAACAGTTTTCAGTCGAGTATCGGGATGGCTCCGTATGAAGCCTTGTATGGGAGGAAATGTCGATCTCCGATTTGTTGGGATGAAGTGGGAGAAGAAAAAATTTGGGGTATTGATATGGTTAATAAATCAGTTGAGGAAGTTAAACTTATTCGGGATCGCTTGAGTACCGCTCAGAGTAGATAAAAAAGCTATGCCGATCACCGGAGACGAGATCTTGAGTTTCAGTCGGGTGACTTTGTATTTTTGAAAGTTTCACCTAAAGTGGGGATTCGAAGGTATGGGAAGAAAGGTAAGCTAGCACCGAGGTATATTGGCCCATTTGAGATTTTGGGTAGAGTTGGAGATCGAGCTTATCGTCTTGCGTTACCTCCTTCTCTTGATAAGATCCATAATGTTTTTCATGTCTCGATGCTTCGAAAGTACGTGTATGATCCTTCTCATGTCTTGTCCGAGGTTCCTGAGGATATTGAACCGAGTATGTCTTATGAGGAGCATCCAGCCCAAGTAATTGATTCTAAAGTTCAAGAATTGCGAACTAAGAGTATTCCTCTTGTTAGAGTTGTGTGGAGGAACCATAATGTGGAAGAGTCGACTTGGGAGCTTCGGGAAGAGATTGAGAGGAAGTATCCTTGGTTGTTTGAGGGCTGAGGTAAGTAATCCTAAAAATTCGGGTCGAATTTTCTTTAAGGGGGAGTGAGTGTAACGACCCCAAAATCCGTCCCTATTTATTTTATATTTTATTTTATATTTTGAGAATTTTTAATTTGAATTTATGTGTGCATTTTATGTGTTGCATCATATTATATGAATTGCACATCTTATCTGACTATTTGAGTTAGTTAAAGTGTTAGTAGTAATATTTGTTTAGGAAGTTAATTGTGTTAGTTGAAACCTTAGGGTCCTTTGTAAAAATTAACCTTAGGGGCTTAAGTGTTAAAAATGGAAGTTGGGTGATTTATATGAAGAATGGAGTAAAAATATTTAGATGATATCTCCCTCCCCTCTCCTCTGCGTTTACACCATACTCACACACCAACTTTCCCAAAATATTTTCCCAGAGAATTCCATTGTTGATGAAGGTGAGATTTTGTTCTTATTAATTTCATTTCTTTTTATTTACTACTCCATTTTCAAATCTAATTATATATAAATGATCAGGGTGTTGAATAGATCATTTCTACCCGAACAAATATTATTTCTGTGATACTTTTCCGGAAAATAGGTAAGTTACTAATCCCCCTTTAATTATTAAAATGGTCATATATATGTTATATATGCTATATGTGTTGAAAAATAATGTTTTGAATGCTTTTATGTTACTTGTAATTTTGGGACAAAGGGAGTAGTATGGAATTGGCTTTAGATGGATGTTAGTGTTGTTTTTAGGCTGAGTTCATAGCCTTGGGCAATTTATAAATGTTGTATGTTGTAAGTGTTATACTTTTGGGACGGTGAAACGAAGGGAGTATAATTTTAGTACAATTTTGGCCATAACTTCTGCATCCGGACTCCGTTTTGGTCGTGTAAACTATCGTTGGAAAGATCTTCTCGAGTACTACACGATGGGTTGGTTTATTCATTTGGGTTCTGATTATTATAGTTCGGAAATCCAGTAGGTGTTTAGTAACAAAAAGATTATTAATGGTCCGTTATGGTAGAGTTGGTCCTTTGTGATCGGATTTGAATTGATGTGATCGTTTGGATTGATTGTGTGGTGACTTAATGTCAATGTTGTGGATTATATTATGAATACGTGTTTGCCTCTTTATGATGAGCTTGTGTGGTTCCCTACTTTGGAACCATACCCCGGTTGTTGTTTAAGCAAATATTATTTGCTACACTTGTGTTTAAAGTCCAGCTGGTACTTGTTGTGAATCGGGCAGTGGTAGGGATTATAATGGCACATGAGCCAAGTTCATTATAAGACTTCTACCATTGGTTTCCCATTTTTAAACCCCTTCCTTAGGCCAAAGGTTGGGCACTTTGGGTTATGACTCTGTGTCATTTTCCCCGTTGTTGTTGTTGTGATTGTTTGGTTCCGGAACCCGTTTCAGCCCTTTGGTGCTGCTCAGTTGATGCCTCTCGGATGGTTATTGTGTTGATTCGAGAACCTTGGCTCAGTATCCACGTATGAGTGTTTATTTCCGCTTTATGTGTTGTATGATGAGTTGGTCGTTATTTCCAACCGGTATGGGACGGTTGGCGATAGGGAGCCTCTCATATTATGTGCTATATGCTATATGATTAATTGTTGACATTGTTCCTTTTTTATTATCATATCTGCATGTAACGTAGTTGCATTTTAGTAACTTACTGGGATTTATTCTCACCCCTTATTTGTTTACCGTTTTAGATAAGAATGAGCCGTGGGATAGGTCTCACTAATCACAAGGGAGGACGTCGAGTTGGTAAGTTGTTTTGGGCAAGTGTTGTGTAAGGCTACATTAGGTAAATGTATAACCTTTGGGTAGTGTACCCGAGACTTGGTCTTTGTATCACCTCGTTTTGGTTGATGTTGGTGATGGTAAAGTTTGTAAGTAAAGTGTAGCCAGGTGGCTAAGTACTTTGTTTTGTGAAATTTTGTATTGTGGTTTGAAATCAAGTTTCCGTTAATGTGTTGGTTAAATGAGACTTTTATGAAAGTATATTTCGAAAATTTTCCTAAAATCTTTTATGACATCTTCCGTGCGTGTCCCGGACGTGGGGCCAAGTTGGACCACGGGTCGGGGCGCGACATTGGGTGACTAAAGTATAAACTTTGGAAAAAAATCTTTATATGCTTATCTTTCTTTTCTCCCTCTGTGTTAAAAACAAACTGAGCAACATTTCTTCTCGTTCTTCCTAGGGTTAAAAGAAAAAGGTAAGTTCATCCTATTTCGATTTATATCTTTTTATTTACTACTCCGTTTTAAAATCTAATTATATAAAAATGATCAGGGCGTTGAGTAGGTCATTTCTGCCCGAACAAAACATATTTTTGTGATACTTTTTCCGGAAATAAGTAAGTTACTAATTCCCCTTAAATGTTAAAATGGTCATATATATGTTGTATATGTTATATGTGGTGAAATTATTGTGAAAAGAATTTATTTGTGATACTTGTAACTTTCGGACAAAGTGAGTATTTGGTATGTTAGTTTGGTTGGGTTCAAAGTGGTGTTAAAGTTGTTTTGAGACTGATTTTGTAGCCTTAGTAAAGTTATAAGTGTTAATGTGTAGTACTTTTGGGACGGTGAAACGAAGGGAGAAAAATTTAGTGCATTTTGGCCTGTCGAGTGGGTTGGGCGACCGCCCAAATAGGGCGTGGGACCGCCCATTTATCTGGAAGGTTTTGGTCATGGGACAGAGCATTTTGGGCGGCCGCACAGGCTGGTGTGGGCGACCGCCCAGGGTTGCTGGAAAGTTGAGTTGTTTTAATCCAAGTGATTTAGAGTTCAATCTTGGTCTAGGTCTTAGGTGATATCCTAGAGTACCTAGAGGGTTGTTGTGAAACACTCTAGTGTTTGAAATTGGTTCCTTTGTGAACAAATATGTTATGGAATGTGAATAAGTGTTACATGGGGTATTGTTGAACATCTTTTGATGTGGTTTGGATTGGTTCATCTTTGTGATGTGTTTGGCTTGGTTCCCTACTTTGGAATCATTGCCCCCGGTTGTTGTTTAAGCAAGTATTCATTACTATGCTCGTGTTTAAAGTCCAGCTGGTACTTGTTGTGGAGTCAGGTAGTGGGAGAATTATAGTGACATAAGTTAAGTTCACTATAAGGTTTTCCATTGGTACCTTGAGTCAGGCAGTGGGGGAATTATAGTGGCACACAAGCCAAGTTCACTATAAGGTTTTCCACTGTTGCCTTTTTTGTTTTCCCCAGTCCAGATTGGCCTTTGATGGGATGAATCGCTCTCTTGGGTGAGCATTTGGGTTATGACTTTGTGTCATATTCCCCCCGTTGTTACTTTGGTTCTTATGGTTATGGTTTAGTTTTCGGGATCGCGGCTTCATCTATTTATGCTGCTCAGATGGATTTCTCAGTTGGTTTTCTCAGATGGTATTCTCAGACAGTTATGTTTGTTGGGTAAACCTTGGCTTGGTATCCACCTTAGTGTGGCTTTTGTGGTATTTGTGGTATATGAGTTGGTTTTACCTATCATACTATGTACTATGTGATGCTTATGATATTGTTCTTTATGCTTATCATTTTAGCATGAAACGTAGTTGCATTTTAGTAGCTTACTGAGATTCATTCTCACCCCTTATTTGTTTACTGTTTTAGATAAAGGCGAGTCCAGGGGATAGGACACTTTGGCACGGGAGGACGTTGGAGTGGTAAGAATTGGGTTTTGTTGGTAAAGGTTACATTATGTAAATGTAAAACCTTTTGGGTAGAGTACCCGTACTTCCTATTGTAACACCTATTTTGAATAATGTTGGTGTATGTACATTTGTATAAAAGTTTGTAAGCCTTCGGGCTAAGTACTTTCGTTGTGAAAGTTGGTTGTAAAGTTAAATGAAGTCTTTGAACTTCAAGTGTGATTTTGTTAAACTTTATGAAAGTACATTTCGAAAAATTTTCAAAAGTGTTTTATAACGTCTTCCACTCGTGTCCCGAGCGTGGGGCCATGTAGGACCACGGGTCTTAGGCGCGACAGTATCTAACTGAATTATTATGAACATTGTATTGGATACAATAGGGAAGTAGCTAGTGTATCCAATAGCAATGTGTATGAACATTGATGTTGGATACAATAGGTGTTTGCCTATTGTATCTAACTGAATTGTTATTAACATTATATTGGATACAATAGGGAAGTAGCTAGTGTATCCAATAGCAATGTGTATGAACATTGCTGTTGGATATAATAAGTGTTTGACTATTGTATCTAACTGAATTTTTATTAACATTGTATTGGATACAATAGGGAAGTAGCTAGTGTATCCAATAGCAATGTGTATGAACATTGCTGTTGGATAAAATATGTGTTTGCCTATTGTATCTAACTGAATTCTTATGAACATTGTATTAGATACAATACCTATTTAGTATTTTGCCTATTTTTCAAAACCCTATCTTCAGTGATGTAGTTTGATTCGTCTCGTCAAGATAAAAAAATCAGTGTTCTCGGATTATTTTTTCGATTTATAGTTAATGAGATATTTAATTTTGAAAATTTAGGGAAATTTTGGATGATGATGTGGCAAATTCTGGAACACACATGGTATTTTGCCCTTCCATTTGCCTGTCAACCTAATTACAAGAATGCCACCTAATTTTTAAACTAAAAAGGTAATCTAAACCCTTAATTTGTGTCTAATCCAATGGTTATCCTTGGTTCTAATGTAATTGGGTTGCACTAATATGCCTAACCATCTAATCCATAATCACGAACATTCCCAACAATGAATGAAAAAAAATAAAAAATAGGAAACTTACGCTCCATTAAAAACCAATTTGACTTTTCTTTAAAAATATAAGATGGAATTAATAAATACATATTGAGTCAATAAATAAATCTCATATTGTTTGACCAATGCATTATTTAATATGTTTAATTCTTTTTAATCATCCATAGTTTGTAGTTTGAACTCCATTTGACGCGATTTAAGATTCTTACTTTCTTTTTGGTATATCTCAATTTAAGGTTCTTATTTTATATTATTACCTAAAATAGAATATGAGACCCACTTATCATTTTTACAAAAAAAAGCTCCTTACCATCTTTTTCTCGGATACTTTACTTTTTATACCCACAATATAGGAAACCCTTAAACACAATCACGAACAATCCCAACAACCATTCTTGCTCCCAGATCTACCCAGCCCGTTAACCCACCTTTAATAACCCAGTCCAGTAACTTATTTGACTTGCATCATCTTTCCTTCGTCCCCTAACAACTTGTAAGCAAAGAAAATTGGTTTAAAAATATTTCTAAAAAAGAAAATATTCTCTTTGATCTGGTTTAAAACTACATTTCTTTTTGTAAAAAATTAATACTTTTCCTTTCAAAAAATACTTTTCTTTTCATTTTATTTTATGACAAAATTATTTTTGTTTTTAACACATGTTGAATTATTCGCTTTAAAAGATGTATAAATACAAAAGTAAGAAATTTAAATTGGGACGAAGAGAGTATTATTACTTACGTAAATAACATTCTTTATTTCAAATAGAGTATGAATTTAAAAGTAAAAAATTATCATATGAAGAGAAAAGAAATAATAAAAAATAAAACTCAACCCAATAAATATTTACTTAAAAAATTATATAGATAAACAAAATTTTATACAAAAATAAATAATAAATATACCTTTACAATGGATAATACTCATAAAATTGGTTTAAGAAATATTTATAAAAAAGGTAAATAGTATTTTTGATTTGCTTTAAAACTACATTTCTTTTTGTAATAAAGTAATAGTAATATTTTTCAAAAAATACTTTTCTTTTCATTTTATTTTTATGGCAAAATTACTTTTGTCTAAAACATGTCAAACTACTCACTTTAAATAAGAAGAAGGTATAAATAGGCATAAACAACGTAAACAAAGGAAAATGAAAGAAAAAAATATATATATATATAAAAAAAAAAAAAAAAACTAAAGAAACACACTTTGATTTTAACTGCAAGAATTTTTCCATAGCACTCTTTTTGATCGCCAGTCCAGTGGGCTCAATTACGTTTTAGTCCTTTGTTCCTTGTGTAATTTGGCCAACTATTTTGAAATATTTACGCTTTATGCCATCCAAAAATGGGTGCCGTTCTCACACTGTCCTCTCTTTATATACTAGTAAAACCCCCGTGCGATGCACGGGTCATAACTTATAGTTTGTTTTAAAAAAAATCATAACAATTAGATATCAAATCATAAAATAGGACTTATTCGTGATAAATAAATATTAATACATAATAAGGCTAAACGTATTTACACTTTGCGGAACGCCTTTCATTTTGAGTCTGAGCCATTCCCTTTGCCGCTAAGGTCTATATCCCCATTCAGTTTTCAGTTCAACTCAGAAACCCATTTAACCACAAAACTTGTAATATCTTTAACTTCAAGCACCCCCATAACCACAAAACTTGCAATATCTTTAACTTTCAAGCAAACCCCCATAACCACAAACCACTTACTATCACTTACAGTTACTGCAAATAAAAAAACTTATGAATAAGTACTGCCATTTACTACCCATTTTTTTTCTTCCTAATTTCCACCAAATTACCTGAAAAAGCCCATCACTACTATGGCACTATACATAGCCATAATTCTTGAATGGATTAAAATATTGTTACACTCTACATTTTCATCCATCGTACTTAAACTTGCGCCACACATTCAAACCAAAAAAGTACAAACTAAAGTCACCTATTACAGTGAGTATCCAAACTTTTGTTCAATGCCCACATTTTTGCTCGTCCAACCAAAGCACATAAAAATTGAATAACCAAGAAAGTCGCCTTCATATTAACTCAGGACCCACACACATCAAATACTACATAAACTAATTAATTCAACCAATATAATATTATGCTTTCAAATTCTAAACCTAACACCAATTATGTATACCATTTTTTTTGATGCAGAATATTAAAAAAGTGAAATGTAAAATTTCTCGTTTCATCTGGATGAATCAAAATAGATTTGCCCTTCTTTGGATACTACCATCTCTATCTCAAAAATGAATGGCCGAAATTACTCTTGATCAGAGTAATTTTAAACATTCATATTGAGACAAAGAAAGTAAGAAAGACCAGTACACAATTGAATTTGGAATTGCTACTATTGAACATTTGTAAATCAACATTGGATGTCCAACTTTTTTCATATTTCACTTCTACTTCAATATTTTTCTTGTGAATACAATAAGGAATATATTTATGTAGAGTTTGAAACGTATAGAAACATCTTGTATATTGAAAATTTGTTTTTGAAAAAAATATAGTGAAAGTTTCAAGGTTTTTTTAGAAGACAATCAATCTCTTAGGTACAAATCAAAATAGAGAGTGAGACTTTTTTGTCGAAACATGTAAATAGTAGATTTCAAATGATGTTCAGGCCTAATATACCTAAGCTCCAGAAGCAATCCTTGATCTTAACAGAGTTAAAAGACTCCTCCTGCAATTTCTCACACAGACAATTAGAGTCACTGAATCACGATCAACGACAAAACAATTGAAAGAGTTAAGAGAGACAAATTGCTTACATGAATGAATGATGCAAAACAATCGGGCCAAACACTTACATCAATGATCGGAGGCTGACCCTTGAGTTCAACTTTTAGATGTTCTTTATTTCACATGGAATAGACCTCAAACTTGTTCCAAGAGGGAACGGGATGTTAACAGTAACCTCTTGAAGGGGTTGGCCCCAAGAATAATTCTCTAAATCAAGGGCTTGCCCTCGTTGGGAACTGTTCATTAGAAAATAAAAGTTGAAAGCACTACGTCAGTAAACCAAATAAACAGCTTTGGACTAATATTATCATTTTTCCTTTTTGAAGGAAAATCAAGAAAAGAGTTTTATTTAAGTGCAACTTCTAGAAATTATCATTCAATGACTAACTAACCAAAAAACTTGCACCTCTAATACTCCAATTCAGTAACTTAACTAAAAAAGCAAAGAACAACACGATAATATAAGAACAGATAGAATGTAAGGTAGCTGAAATTCTTCAATACACTCTCCATCCCATTTTGTTGTTGTTGTTGTTGTTGTTACTACAAAAAATTACTCCCTTTGTCCCAGAGTAAGATTCCTACATTTCATTTTGGTACGTCCCAGAGTAGGAGTCCTATTCCTAAAATGGCAAAGAATCTTTACTATTCACCCCACTCATTCTCTCTCCTATTTTACTTTAATACTCATGTGAATACCCCTTTCCGATGAAGCGACGCATGGGAAGTATCTTGTGATTATTTTATTATTAAAAGGGAATATTCATAACGACATTAAAATTATGAGAGTCGCCACGCCGTTTTAATTAAAGCCAAAACTTTGAGAAAAAGCATGTTTAATGGGTTCGGGGGTCAAATTACAACAAGAGAAGAATATTGAACGTTATCACTCCTATTGCCCGAATTGATCGGTCTTTCTATCATGATGCGGTGTATGTAGTGTGTTAGTGATTGAGACCGGATCCGAACATTGCCTACGTTCCTCTCAATGTGAGAAGCTCAGGTCAGCGTAGTTCGAGAAGAATTTAGAATAGGCAGAAGAATCGGGATCATTCATAATGAGGGGGGAATTACCTAAAGTTTAGGGTTTAGAAATAGTTCCTAGATCATCCTCGGGTTGATGAACCCTAGATCATTATCGGCTATGAAATAACATGCAAACATGAAGATCGCAACCCTAAATATAGCATAAATAAGGTTTTAATCTATGAACACGAAGAACATGCGAAGAACATATTATGAACATATGAATGAACATGCAAAGCATATGAAGAAACTATGAATAAACATGCAAGAACATGAATATTATGAAGAACACATGAATAAACATATTAAGAATATGAATATCAAAGATCTACATTAAAAATAATGCAAGAACATGAAGAAAAAGTTAGAAAACTTACATTTGTTGGCAAGAAATAACCTTGGATCTTCTTGGGATTCTTGAGAGTGTTTTTGGAGAGTTTTAGAGAGGTTTTGAGTTAGGAACTCGCAGGATGATAATTGGTCCCCTTTTTGAGTAGGGGAGGACTCCTATATATAGTTTTTGTGAGTAGGGCAAACATGGCCGCATGCCCAAGGTTGTTTCTTGGCGTGGAAATCAAGATTTGGCAAGTTTGGTAACTGGAAAACGCGTCAGAAGCAAAGATGGCCGCGTGGCCAAGGACAAACATGGCCTCCTGGCCATGGAGGAATGTGGTCGCGTGGCCAAGGTCATTTTTTCCTTGTTCTTCTTTCTCTCGCGTTCGATTTGATATGTGGTGCGTTCCGTAATTCATCCGGAGTCAAAAGTTATGACTGTTTTCGTGCCGACTGTAATTTAAGTCATTCTAGATATTCCTAAAATAATGAGCTATATTTTGGGAATCTGGGACAAGTCTTTTGCAAGGTTTCTAATCCCTATAAAGTCCTTGTATATTTGGGAAATCCCTAATAAACTCATTTTCAGGATCGGGTACTAACAGTAGCCCCTCGGCGACGCTTCTTGCAAGGCAATGTGGGGTCGACGATAAAAATAGGAACCGTCTGAAACATGAGTTTCAAAACAGATGAAGGGTGATGGACGGCTGAACCTTGGAGGCGACCTACGTATCCGCGGGGGAATCAAGCCAAACGTAGTTCAAATCTGATGGGGAAATTGAGAATGATTGTCCTCTGATGGGATCAATGCCTTCCGCTTGGGGAGAAAATGTGACTTGCTGGGGAGACATGTGCCGGGGAAAATGTAATTGCTGGGGATGAGAGATGACCATGTCGGTCGGGTGGCTGAAACTTTTCAGGTTTCCTACGTATCCTCGGAGGAATCAAGCCGGTCGTAGTTCGGAGGGGATAGGAAATGACCAAGGTGGTCGGGTGGCTGAACCTTTTCAGGCTTCCTACGTATCCTCGGAGGAATCAAGACGGTCGTAGTTCGAAGGGGATAGGAAATGATCAAGGCGGTCGGGTGGCTGAACCTTTTCAGGCTTCCTACGTATCCTCGGAGGAATCAAGCCGGTCGTAGTTCGGAGCTATTGGGGAAAGACGAGACATCGAACTTCTATTGCGGATAACAAACCTACGGACACTATCTTGTATGAAGAACTAACATTCGTAAGCAATGAAAATAAAGACTACGTCGTCTAAATAATCCCAAGATGGAATTTTAAACGCAATCAGAAACGCCCGGGTTTCTGCCGATCGCGTTAAAATAATAGATCCTGGATCTCTCGCAATTAGAAACGCCAGGGTTTCTGCCAATCACGATCAATCTAAGGTGCATATGACATAGAGGCGCCGAAGTCTCTGTAATCATACGAATCCTAAGCAAATGTTTGGAAATTTTAAACGCAATCAGAAACGCCCGGGTTTCTGCCGATCGCGTTAAAATAATAGATGCTGGATCTCTCGTAATTAGAAACGCCCGGGTCTCTGCCAATCACGATCGATCTAGGATGCGTATGACATAGAGGCGCCGAAGTCTCTGTAATCATACGAATCCTAAGCAAATGTTTAGACATTTTAAACGCAATCAGAAATGCCCGGGTTTCTGCCGATCGCGTTAAAATAATAGATGCTGGATCTCTCGTAATTAGAAACGCCCAGGTCTCTGCCAATCACGATCGATCTAGGATGCGTATGACATAGAGGCGCCGAAGTCTCTGTAATCATACGAATCCTAAGCAAATGTTTGGAAATTTTAAACGCAATCAGAAACGCTCGGGTTTCTGCCGATCGCGTTAAAATAATAGATGCTGGATCTCTCATAATTAGAAACGCCCGGGTCTCTGCCAATCACGATCGATCTAGGATGCGTATGACATAGAGGCGCTGAAGTCTCTGCAATCATACGAATCCTAAGCAAATATTTAGAAATTTTAAACGCAATCAGAAACGCCCGGGTTTCTGCCGATCGCGTTAAAATAATAGATACTGGATCTCTCGTAATTTGAAACGCCCGGGTCTCTGCCAATCACGATCGATCTAGGATGCGTATGACATAGAGGCGCCGAAGTCTCTGCAATCATACAAATCCTAAGCAAATATTTGGTGAAGAATGGAAATTTTAAGGGGTTTTCCATTCCCAAAGGTAACGAATATCAGTCAAAATAGTGCTAAGGGCACCTATAATGAATCAAAGGGGAATGTACTAGGGGTAAAACTGAAATTTTGCATGTGGAGGCAAAGATGATGGATTGTTATGAAGTCACAAACGGGATGAACTCTCGGGGAGTCACAAAGGTGATAGACTCTCGGGGAGTCACAAGGGTGACGGACTCTCGGGGAGTCACAAAGGTGATAGACTCTCGGGGAGTCACAAAGGACTCTTTGATGAGTCACAAGGGCTAAGGACCTTTAGGGAGACGCGAAGGAGATGGACTCTCGGGGAGTTGCTAATATGGGAAACATGATCTGGGTTCCGCTTATCCTAATTTAGGAGGGAATGAGGCCACGAGCCATTGAGACCAAGGTGTTAGGTAAGGGACATTTTTCTTGGTTGCCTAGAGGTAGGACCTAAGGCTTTTTAAGGAAATGGAATAAGGAAGATGGTGATCTCCTAATCTTGAGATAGGGATGCCAAAGATGTCACGGCTTCTTGGGCTTTAGATTATGTCTTGGAGATAATGTGGGTTTCCTAGGCTTACGGGCTAGGGATTGGAGTTCATTTAAGCATGAGGAGAGTATTCTATCCTAGGCTTAGTGCTAGGGCTTGGAGAGGTTGAGGTTTAGGAACTTCCTAGATGTTAGGGTTTCGAACAAGGGTTTGGAAACTGGTGTTTAAGGACCATGACTCTCCTAGGGTTGGTACTAGGGTTTAGGAATTTCCTAGGTCTAGGAGGCTAGGGCTTGGAGTTGTGGTAGGCTCAGAGGTTGCAAAGGCGTTGGATTTTAGACATAAGGCTGGGAGTTGGAAAGGTTGTGACTTTCTAGGCTTGAGACCATGGACCGTTGGGAAGAGGGATTGCTTTTGTGGAAGGTCCACTAAGCTTGATGTTAGGGTTCACCATTTTCCGGGACTGGTGACTATGGCTTGGAAATGTTCGTGGTAACCTAGGCTTTAGGCTAGGTTTTAAGGCTAAGGACTGTAAACTTCCTATATTTTGAGACTAAGGTGAAGGAATTTCCTAGGTCTAGGGCTAGGGTTTGAAGGGAATGTTGAATCCTAGGATCGATGATAGAGTTTAGTGAGGATATAGTCTTCTAGGCCCTGCAGCTAGGGTTTAGAAAGAGTGCGACTACCTAGGCTTGAGGCTAGGGTTTGGAGCGAATGCGACTACCTAGGCTCGAGGATAGGGTTTAGAGCGAATGCGACTACCTAGGCTCGAGGCTAGGGTTTAGAGCGAATGCGGCTTCCTAGGCATGAGGCTAGGGTTGATTAAGTTTTGGACAGGGCATTGTATCCTAGGTTTTGGGTTAGGGTTCAATAAGACGGGGGATTGAGATTGTAAATTTCCTAGGTTTCGAGACTAGGGTTTCGGGAATTTGGAAATGATGTTGCATGCGGGGCTTTGGAAATTCCCTAGAACTTGGACTAGGGTTAAAGAGGATGTTGCGGTTTCCTAGGCTTAAGGATATATGACTACCTAGGCTTGAGGCTAGGGTTTGGGGAGGACGCGACTTCCTAGGTTTGAGGCTATGGTTTGGAAAGAATGTCTACTACCTAGGCTTGAGGCTAGGGTTTGGAGGGAATGTGACTACCTAGGCTCGAGGGTAGGGTTTAGGAAGGATGTGGCTACCTAGGATCGAGGCTAGGGTTTAAGAAGGATGTAACTTCCTAGGCTTTAGGCTAGGGTTTGGAAGTATGTAATTACCTAGGCTTGGGGCTAGGGTTTGGAGAGAATGCGACTACCTAGGCTTGAGGCTAGGGTTTGGAGGGAATGTGACTACCTAGGCTCGAGGGTAGGGTTTAGGAAGGATGTGGCTACCTAGGATCGAGGCTAGGGTTTAAGAAGGATGTAACTTCCTAGGCTTTAGGCTAGGGTTTGGAAGGATGTAATTACCTAGGCTTGGGGCTAGGGTTTGGAGAGAATGCGACTACCTAGGCTTGAGGCTAGGGTTTGGAGGGAATGTGACTACCTAGGCTTGAGGCTAGGGTTTGGGAAGATATGATTACCTAGGCTTGAGGCTAGGGTTCGGAGGGAATGTGACTACCTAGGCTCGAGGGTAGGGTTTAGGAAGGATGTGGCTACCTAGGATCGAGGCTAGGGTTTAAGAAGGATGTAACTTCCTAGGCTTTAGGCTAGGGTTTGGAAGGATGTAATTACCTAGGCTTGGGGCTAGGGTTTGGAGAGAATGCGACTACCTAGGCTTGAGGCTAGGGTTTGGAGGGAATGTGACTACCTAGGCTTGAGGCTAGGGTTTGGGAAGATGTGATTACCTAGGCTTGAGGCAAGGGTTCGGAGCGTATGTGACTTCCTAGGCTAGAGGCTAGGGTTTGTAGAGGATGTGGAAACCTAGGCTTGAGGCTGGGGTTGAGAGAATGTGATTGCCTAGGTTTAAGGCTAGGCTTCGGATAGAAGGTGAATACCTAGGCTTGTGGCTAGGGTTCGGAGCGCATGTGACTTCCTAGGCTAGAGGCTAGGGTTTGTAGAGGATGTGGCCACCTAGGCTTGAGTCTAGGGTTGAGAGAATGTGATTACCTAGGTTTAAGGCTAGGCTTCGGATAGAAGGTGACTACCTAGGCTTGAGGCTAGGGTTTAGAGAGAAGGCGATTACCTAGGTTTGGGACTAGGGTTTAGAGGGAATGCGATTACCTAGGTTTAAGGCTAGGCTTTGAATAGAAGGTGACTACCTAGGCTTGAGGCTAGGGTTTGGAGAGAATGTGACTAATTAGGCTTAAGGCTAGGGTTTAGAGAGAATGTGACTACCTAGGCTTAAGGCTAGAGTTTGGAGACAGAAAGCATTTGAAGGTTTGTCTTGGTTTAGACCGAGCAAGTTTGAGGTCTAAGAGTGTTGCGGTTTGGGGCAGGTGAGCTTGATACCTCATTGCTGGATAGGCTCGATAGGTTAGACCTAGTCTAGAGTGCTAGGGTTTAGCTAGGGTAAGACTCAGACATGTGTTAAGGAGACCGGGGCCTAATGGAATGGTAGGCGTGAGATCTAGGAGATCGAAGGCTAGGCAGGGTAGCGTTGGGACATAAGGCTTTCAAGCGGGTAAGTCTTTTGTCCTAGAGAAACCGCGTTATGGGTTAGGACCAAGCAGGCTTGAGGTCGGCTAAGGAGCAACGGATTGGGATTGGGTGATCCTAGTACCTAATACGCATGTCGGGCTTGGATCCTAGAGTGTTTGAAAGTTTAGGCTAGGTGCGAACCATAGGTGCGGGAAATGGTTTTGGATATATGACCATGTTGGCGCTTTAGGTAAAGGGATTGAGTGTCCAAGACTTTGCTTGAGCACAATAGGTACCTAAGTTGGATTGGGTATGCTTAGGTCCTAAGTTTGTCTCAGAGGTCATTGCGCGTGACCAAGCTCGTTCGGCGATTGCGAAGGTGGGTTTGGTATGGGACCAAAGGTGTTAAGCGCACGATTTTTGACTGGACGGGTTTTGATATCTTTATGGCATATCACGGTACGCGGGAGGTCCTTTGCGTTCGAGCACGTTTGAGGTTTGGACTCGTGGGGAAGAAAGGTTTGAGATCCATGGAGTTCAAGGGTGGACCTTGTAGGTGGCGAGGTTTGGACTCGGCTCGGATTAAGTAGGTTAGAGACCTAAGGGGTTGAAGGTCAGACTAGGAAGTCTTTTGAAGCTAAGGAGTGACACTAGGTTTAGTAGTGGCAGGGCCATGGTTTGGGTATGACGATAGGCGTAGATGGCATTGTTTTGGTTGGACCGAGCAGGCTTGGGAACTAAAGAGTTCTAAGGGTCGACATCTAAGGTTATAGACCTAGAGGGTAGACATTTTTGTGATCTAAAGGGTTTAGGAGTTGAGACCTAAAGTGTGGATCGGATATGCTAGAGACCTACAAGGTAGGCGCTTGGTAGACTTGAATGGACTTGGGATCTAAGGGATCGTTCAATAGGTTAAACTGGGTAGACCTAAGAGGTTGGACCTAAGAAGATAAGGGAGACATAGTCTGGACAAGGTAAGGATGAATATATATTGGTAGGTTTGGGATCTAAGAGATCAGGTAGACTCGAGACCAGTAGGTTCGGGACCTAATGGGTCATTCTAAGGATTTGGATTCGGTTGACTGGTTTAAGGCTTGAGGTTTTGGATAAGACGGGTTTGAAGCTTTAGGAGTCCCGCTACTAACTTGTGGAGGGTCGAGCTAAGGGGTTATGGTGTAACCTATGTAAGACTGACCGGGTAGGTGCGGGACCTAAGGTTTTGAATCAAGTCAGATTGGGACGTAGAGAGTTGAGGGTTTAGGCCTAGGGGTTCCCTAAAGCGTAGGAGATAGGGTAAAGGACCGAGTCAACTCAAGAATCATGGAGATGGGTCTCAGATGGATCGAGGATGTTTCTACAATTTTGTGGAGACCGAGAGTGCGGGTTTATAAACAAAGTGTCAGGGAAGAGAATACTTTTGAAAGTGTTATGATTTTATAAAGATGCCTTATAATTAGTTATGATTCTAACAAATTCAAAGTGTTCGTCATGTGCAGAGTTTGACGATGGGGGTACATCCTTGTTGAAGCCTCGATATTCTCCGAGAAACCACATAGTCGACCCATTCTGTTGGGAAAGCCCTAGTTTGATAAGGGTGTAAAGCGGGTATCCTATCTCCTTTAAGACACACCCTTTTTTCTGCCTAGACCGCCTTTGCGGGTTTTCAATCTAGCGGGCATCTCTTTTGCGTCATCATTTTTTTTTGTTTTTTTGTTTTTTTTGAAATCATTCAGTCGAATCAAAAAAGGAAAAAAAGAATTGTTTGAAAACATGCGGGGGCATTTTTGGGAGAGTAAGAGAGAGAGAGATAGTACTCACATTTTGACTCTTTGTGCAACTGAGTGTATATATGTACAAAAGGGAGGAAGCCACTGCTTGATAGAAAGTAAGTGTTTAGCTCTTTCTTAGATTGTAGAACGGAAGACTTGTCGAGACATTTGAAAATTGTTTTATCCAAGATTCTCATTTGATTACTCGAGAATGGACCTCGTTGATTAGTTATGCATCTTATGATTATGTTTTAGACAAGTAGTCTCGAAATAATAAATGTTTTGATCAATTGTGAGTGAAGAAGTCAGGAGTAGAAATATGGGGCAAGAGATAAGAGAAGGAAAATTGGCTACGAGGTGGGTTGTGTATATTTTGGACCGGACCCTAAGGTTGCCTACGTTCTCCTCAAGGTGAGAAGCTCAGGTCCGCGTAGTTCGGGGATATCCTGGCTGATGATGGAGTTGGGTTTGAGTATGAGGTTCATTTGTCGCGATAGGTTACTCCGTTGTAGCTTGTTGCTTTGGATTGCTTCATTGCAGCTCATTGCGGTGGATTGCTCCATTGTAGTTGTCATGGCTGGTGCTACCGCGTTTAATCTTCTTTGTAGGGAAAGAAAGAAA
The DNA here is from genome assembly GCA_026119855.1 of Campanula takesimana. Taxonomy (NCBI): domain Eukaryota; kingdom Viridiplantae; phylum Streptophyta; class Magnoliopsida; order Asterales; family Campanulaceae; genus Campanula; species Campanula takesimana. The sequence goes on along the minus strand of JAOWBW010000677.1, from coordinate 322,695 downwards.
AATAGAACATTTGAAGTGAAAATAAAATGGGACTTTTACTTTTCTATGGTGATAGCCCCTTCTATTTTTCTTTATTTTTTTTTATTTTATCTCTTTGTGCACACCCTTTTTTTGCTTAGGCCGCCCTTTCGGGTTTTCAACCTAGCGGGCTTCTTTTTGGTGCAATGCTCTAACTTTTGCCTAGGTTGCCCTTTTGGGTTTCAACCTAGCGAGCCTTTTTTATATATTTGTACATGAAACATTGGGCAAGACGAGCCCCTAGTTTGCTTTCGCCTCTCTCGATTGCGAGGTAGCCTCTTTATAGTTCAAGCGGCCTTTTGCTGGCGGCGGGCATCCTAGCCCCTTGATTTATACCGGTAGAGCTCCATCGGATTATCACGTGGCACCTATTAACTTCATGCATTTCTTTTATATTTGCGATGGAATACGGACAGCCCCGGTGTATCGGCATGTAGTACTTATGAAGGGAACAAACAACCCCTTAAATTGTGGCAGCATGGATGTCTATTTGATGATGAACAACCGCAGTCCATTTCTTTGTCATGACCGTATGGAAAAGGGGTCTAATGGTGGGATGAGAGGCGTATAAGGATAGTGTATAGGAGAATGTGTATATAGAGAGTGTACATGAAGTGTGTACAAGGGGTGAGTGTATAGAGAGAGTGTATGGGGGTAGAATGTAGAGAGAAGAGAAAGTGATTCGTTCATCCCAATTGGTCAAAGCATTTGTTATCTTGAGACTAATTGTGTATTTAGTTATGTGAATGGTTTATGGGTCCATTTACCTTTTAATGAGTCGTCATTAATGAGTAAGATTAAGATTAATTCATCATATAAAGATATAGCAATCAAGTGAAGATGGTGAATAAGACAATTTTCATGGAATTGATTTATGCAAGATTATGTCTCAAGTCTAGAGAGAAAAGAAATAAAGACTCTTTTATTATTTGAAAGAAAAACGACTAATCCGGGGTGGACTTTTACTAAAGAAACAAAAATAGTCCAAGGTGGACTTTTGACTAAAGACACTCTAGAACCTACGAAGACTGAATGACCCTTTTTATTTATTATTTAAAATAGGTAGCCCCAGTTTGCTCTTTCTTGTTTGGACTTTACTCACGCCCATGCATTCATATCGCGGGTGATGGCTCTGCTATCAATGAGGCTTTGGATCTTCCTTTTCAATTGGAGGCAACCTTCAGTGTCATGCCCAATGTACTGGTGGTATTTGCAGTATTTGGAGGGATCCAAGTCTGGTCTTACCCTGTTTGGTTCATAGTTGAGTAGAGGAGCCAACTTGCCGGTTCGAACCAAACCTTTGAAGAATTTGGCTAACGGCATACCTAAGTCATCGAATTCGCGCTCGTCCTTCCTTTCACAAACTGTCTTTGAGGGTGATTTAGGTACCGGTACCCCTTGTTGATGAGTAGTCATAGGAGGCATCCCGACGGGGAAAGTCTGTGGCGGCCCGTACATTTGAGGAGCGTACGGGTGTTGACATTGAGCAAGAGGGAGAACCCGGCTGAGGTAATCATAAATGCCACGAATGTCAGACAAATGGCGCCTCTCGATATTTCTTAGGGTCTTATGCATCTCCTTCTGAAAGTGTGTTGCTTGCTCGTTGAGAATGGCCTTAAAGTGGATTGCTTGTTCATCGAGGATGGCTTCGAAGTGGGATGCTTGCTTACTGAGAGCAGTACCGGTGTAGAGGATTGTCTCGGGATCTTGGGTAGCAGCTTCAGTTGCAACTTCGATGTTCCTTGCAGCCGACATGATGCAGAACTCTAGTTATGAAAGAATTAAGCCTCTTAGTTGAATTAAATTAGATTCGTATTTAATGATAAGGCATCATTATAAAATCATTTTTTGGAAAAGAGTCGGTCTCCACATTTTTGAAATGCATTTTGGTAAAAAATTGAAAGTTTGACCGGGCCGAAGTTGCCTACGTTCCCCTTATCATGAGGGAGAGGTCCCACACAATAAGAGGCTCAGGTCGCCGTAGTTCGAATCAAGTTAGACTTTTAAAAAGAGGTGAGAGATGACCATAGGGGTCAAAAAGAGGGAGATGACTCGGTCTGTAGTCAAGCATGGGTGAGGAAGACCTATAGGAATCGGGTAAGGTTTGACTTAAGGTTTGACCTAAATTTGACCTAAGGTTTGACCTAAGGTTTGAGACAAGAAATGGTTCAATCTAGGATGCGACGATAATGGTGGGTTGACCTAGATGGGTAAAGGATAGGTCGATCTAAATGAGAAGGGTTGGATTGACCTATATGGTGAATGAATCAAGATAGCGGGTTGTAGCGGTTTGCCTATGGGATGATCTAAGTGGGATATACATGGTTTGACCTAAGCGGGTATAAGATTGACCTATTCGGGTTGGTGGACTAAGGAAGGTTGGAGATTGACCTAGATGGATCCAAGATAGGTAAGTCAACCTAAGCGGGTCACGGGGTGACCTTGACGGGTAGTTTTAACCTAAGACGGACAAGTTGACCTAAATGGGTTGACCTAGGTTGGTCTGGACGACGGTGGGTCAAATAATGATCTAGGTGGGTCAAGATGACGGTTCGACCTAAGCGGGTTAAGACCGAAGGTAATTGGGTTCACCTATGGAATCAAAGATTGACCTAAGAGGTCGAAAACGGATAAGGTTGACCTAGGAGTCCAAGTTTGAACTAAGAGGTCAAAGGTGATTGGGTTGACCTAGGAGGTCAAAGGTTGACCTAAGAGGTCAACGGGTGATAATGTTGACCGAGGGGGTCAAAGGTTGACCTAAGAGGTCAAGGGTTGACCTAAGAGATCGGAGGTGATAAGGTTGATCTATGAGGTCAAGGGTTGACCTAAAGGGTCCGAGGTGATAAGGTTGACCTAGGAGGTCAAGGTTTGACCTAAGGGGTCTGAGGTGATAAGGTTGACCTAGGTGGTCAAGGGTTGACCTAAGAGGTCGGAGGTTGATAAAGTTGACCTAAGGGGTCAAAGGTGATAAGGTTGACCTAGGAGGTCAAGGGTTGACCTAAGAGGTCGGAGGCGGATAAAGTTGACCTAGGCGGTCAAGGGTAGACCTAAGGGGTGAAAGGCGGATAAGGTTGACCTAAGGGGTCAAAGGTTGACCTAGGAGGTCAAAGGTTGGGAAGGTTGACCTAGGCGGTCAAAGGTTGGCCTAAGAGGTCAAAGGTGGATGAGGTTGACCTATGGGGTCAAAGGTTGACCTAAGAGGTCGAGGGGTGACCTAAGAGGTCGAAGGTGATAGGGTTGACCTAGGAGGTCAAGGGTAGACCTAAGAGGTCAAAGGCGGATAAAATTGACCTAGGCGGTCAAGGGTAGACCTAAGAGGTCAAGGCGGATGAGGTTGACCTATGGGGTCAAAGGTTGACCTAAGAGGTCGAGGGGTGACCTAAGAGGTCGAAGGTGATAAGGTTGACCTAGGAGGTCAAGGGTAGACCTAAGAGGTAAAAGGCGGATAAAGTTGACCTAGGCGGTCAAGGGTAGACCTAAGAGGTCAAAGACGATAAAGTTGACCTAGGGGGGTAAAGGTGGTAAGGTTGACCTAGGAGGTCAAGGGTGGACCTAGGAGGTCAAAGGTAGATAAGGTTGACCTAGGGGGTCAAAGGTTGACCTAGGAGGTCAAAGACGAATAAGGTTGACCTAGGAGGTCAAAGGTTGACCTAGGGGGTCAAAGTTGCCCTAAGAGGTCAAAGGGTGGTAAGGCTGACCTAAGGGGTCAAAGGTTGACCTAGGAGGTCAAAGGTAGATAAGGTTGACCTAGGAGGTCAAAGGTTGGGAAGGTTGACCTAGGCGGTCAAAGGTTGACCTAGGAGGTCAAAGGTAGATAAAGTTGTCCTAAGAGGCCAAAGGATGGTGGGATTTTGGCCAAAGCGGGTCGAGATGAAGGGTAGACCCAAATGGATCGCAATGATGGGTAGGTAAACTAGATAGGCGAAGATGAGGAATTTTGATAGATAGCCCAAGGGGTGAGCGATGGACCTTAGGGGTCGCCTAGATGCAATGCACATTTTATTTTGCGAAAAGTTTTACATTTATTTACATCCTAAATGGTTGGTCCAAGGAGTGTCCTAATCTCTATGTGTGGGTTGACACGGGTAGGATAAAGGTTCCCACCGCTCGTGGAACGTACACGGTGAGTGGAGTAGACGAGTGACTCGAAAAGAGTGCGACAGTAGCGCACAAATTCCTGCACATCGAATACTCCGGGTAATGGGGACCTGTGCAGTGCTGACACGGACTAGTGGTAGTGTGTGGCAAGAAACTAATTCTTTTTAGGGAGAAAAGAGAGAAGTTTTTGAATGCTTGAATGATGCAATGCAATGCAAGAGAGAGATAAGAGGGAGAGGATAAGAATGTACAAGGGAGCATAGCAAAGTCTCGTTTGACCTTAGTACTATAGGGAAAGTACAAAAAATACATGTATTGAAAAAAATACAAGGTACCCATATTAACATGGCAAAAATACAAGGTGCATGTGCAACCATGGCAAAGTGTGAGAAGCATGTGTAAACATGGCAAAGTGTGAGGTGCATGTGCAAACATGGCAAAGTGCGAGGTGCATGTGCAAACGCAAAGTGTGAGGTGCATGTGCAAACATGGCAAGGTGTGAGGTGCATGTGCAAACATGGCAAGGTGTGTGGTGCATGTGAGAACATGGCAAAGTGTAAGGTGCATGTGATAACATGGCAAACATCATGATGTGAACGAAAGTTAGACCCACTAAGTTTGAAAAAGTTTCAAAGCAGTCCCCAGCGGAGTCGCCACTGTGAATGCCCCTTTTCGATGAAGCGACGCATGGGAAGTATCTTGTGATTATTTTATTATTAAAAGGGAATATTCATAGCGATATTAAAATTATGAGAGTCGCCACGCCGTTTTAATTAAAGCCAAACTTTGAGAAAAAGCATGTTTAATGGGTTCGGGGGTCAAATTACAACAAGAGAAGAATATTGAACGTTATCACTCCTATTGCCCGAATTGATCGGTCTTTCTATCATGATGCGGTGTATGTAGTGTGTTAGTGATTGAGACCGGATCCGAAGATTGCCTACGTTCCTCTCAATGTGAGAAGCTCAGGTCAGCGTATAACACACTTTCAGAAGGAGATGCATAAGACCCTAAGAAATATCGAGAGGCGCCATTTGTCTGACATTCGTGGCGTTTATGATTACCTCAGCCGAGTTCTCCCTCTTGCTCAATGTCAACACCCGTACGCTCCTCAAATGTACGGGCCGCCGCAGACTTTCCCCGTCGGGATGCCTCCTATGACTACTCATCAACAAGGGGTACCGGTACCTAAATCACCCTCAAAGACAGTTTGTGAAAGGAAGGACGAGCGCGAATTCGACGACTTAGGTATGCCGTTAGCCAAATTCTTCAAAGGTTTGGTTCGAACCGGCAAGTTGGCTCCTCTACTCAACTATGAACCAAACAGGGTAAGACCAGACTTGGATCCCTCCAAATACTGCAAATACCACCAGTACATTGGGCATGACACTGAAGGTTGCCTCCAATTGAAAAAGAAGATCCAAAGACTCATTGATAGCGGAGCCATCACCCGCGATAGGAATGCATGGGCGTGAGCAAAGTCCAAACAAGAAAGAGCAAACTGGGGCTACCTCTTTTAAATAATAAATAAAAAGGGTCATTCAGTCTTCGTAGGTTCTAAAGTGTCTTTAGTCAGAAGTCCACCTTGGACTATTTTTGTTTCTTCAGTAAAAGTCCACCCCGGATTAGTCTTTTTTCTTTCAAATAATAAAAGAGTCTTTATTTCTTTTCTCTCTAGACTTGAGACATAATCTTGCATAAATCAATTCCATGAAAATTGTCTTATTCATCATCTTCACTTGATTGCTATATCTTTATATGATGAATTAATCTTAATCTTAGTCATTAATGACGACTCATTAAAAGGTAAATGGACCCATAAACCATTCACATAAATAAATACACGATTAGTCTCAAGATAACAAATGCTTTGACCAATTGGGATGAACGAATCACTTTCTTTTCTCTCTACATTCTACCCCCATACACTCTCTCTATACACTCAGTCCTTGTACACACTTCATGTACATTCTCTATATACACCTTCTCCCACACAGCTCTCAATCTAATCCATCTCTCACCCAAAAATCTAATTCTCCTACTCCACCTGCTGATCTTGACCCTCCTCTCGAATCTTTACAATAAGATATAGTCAGACTAGATGTGCCAAGGGAAGTTAGAACAGTTCGTGATCATCCATTAGAAAATGTGATTGGTGATGTCTTTGGACCAAGATTAACAAGAAACCTTAGTAGAGCATTCGCCGAGAGTCTTTTCTCATCTGCTATGGTTTCCAATATAGAACCAAAGAAGACTGAAGAAGCTCTTTCTGATCCTGGCTGGGTGGAAGCTATGCAGGAGGAGCTAAATCAGTTTGAAAGATGCAATGTGTGGGAAATAGTACCAAGACCATCATCTCAATAAGTGATTGGTACAAAGTTGGTATTTAGAAACAAATTGGATGAAGCAGGGAAGATCATAAGGAATAAAGCAAGGTTAGTTGCAAAAGGATACCGACAAGAAGAAGGGATTGACTACGATGAGACATTTGCTCCTGTTGCAAGATTGGAAGCTATAAGACTTTTCTTAGCCTATGCCGCCTTTAGAGAATTCAAACTGTATCAAATGGACGTGAAAAGTGCCTTCCTGAATGGAGAACTCCAAGAACTTATGTATGTTGAACAACCACCAGGTTTTGAAGACTCCAAGAAGCCTAATCATGTCTTTCGATTGAAGAAAGCTCTCTATGGCTTAAAGCAAGCTCCAAGGGCATGGTATGAAACCATTTCTAAGTTCTTACTTAGTGATAGCTTAGGTTTCACTCGAGGTAAAATCGATACCACTTTATTTGTTGCCAAGCACAAGGGTCATTCATTGTTTATTCAAATATATGTCGATGATATTATTTTTTGTTCTACTAATGAATCACATTGCAAGAGATTTGAGAAGCTAATGCAGAGCAAGTTCGAGATGAGCATGATGGGTGAACTGACATATTTCCTTGGACTTCAAGTCAAGCAATCCAATGAGGGAATATTCATCAGTCAAGCCAAGTACGCAAAAGAATTAATCAAGAAGTTTGGCTTTGAAAATGCTTTTTTTTTTAAAAAAAATATTGTGAATACCCCTTTTCGATGAAGCGACGCATGGGAAGTATCTTGTGATTATTTTATTATTAAAAGGGAATATTCATAACGACATTAAAATTATGAGAGTCGCCACGCCGTTTTAATTAAAGCCAAAACTTTGAGAAAACGCATGTTTAATGGGTTCGGGGGTCAAATTACAACAAGAGAAGAATATTGAACGTTATAACTGCTATTGCCCAAATTGATCGGTCTTTCTATCATGATGCGGTGTATGTAGTGTGTTAGTGATTGAGACCGGATCCGAAGATTGCCTACGTTCCTCTCAATGTGAGAAGCTCAGGTCAGCGTAGTTCGAGAAGAATTTAGAATAGGCAGAAAAATCGGGATCATGCATAATGAGGGGGGAATTACCTAAAGTTTAGGGTTTAGAAATAGTTCCTAGATCATCCTCGGGTTGATGAACCCTAGATCATCATCGGCTATGAAATAACATGCAAACATAAAGATCGCAACCCTAAATATAGCATAAATAAGGTTTTAATCTATGAACACGAAGAACATGCGAAGAACATATTATGAACATATGAATGAACATGCAAAGCATATGAAGAAACTATGAATAAACATGCAAGAACATGAATATTATGAAGAACACATGAATAAACATATTAAGAATATGAATATCAAAGATCTACATTAAAAATAATGCAAGAACATGAAGAAAAAGTTAGAAAACTTACCTTTGTTGGCAAGAAAAAACCTTGGATCTTCTTGGGATTCTTGAGAGTGTTTTTGGAGAGTTTTAGAGAGGTTTTGAGTTAGGAACTCGCAGGATGATAATTGGTCCCCTTTTTGAGGAGGGGAGGACTCCTATATATAGTTTTTGTGAGTAGGGCAAACAAACCTTGGATCTTCTTGGGATTCTTGAGAGTGTTTTTGGAGAGTTTTAGAGAGGTTTTGAGTTAGGAACTCGCAGGATGATAATTGGTCCCCTTTTTGAGGAGGGAAGGACTCCTATATATAGTTTTTGTGAGTAGGGCAAACATGGCCGCATGGCCAAGGTTGTTTCTTGTCGTGGAAATCAAGATTTGGCAAGTTTGGTAACTGGAAAACGCGTCAGAAGCAAAGATGACCGCGTGGCCAAGGACAAACATGGCCGCCTGGCCATGGAGGAATGTGGCCGCGTGGCCAAGGTCATTTTTTCCTTGTTCTTCTTTCTCTCGCGTTCGATTTGATATGCGGTGCGTTCCGTAATTCATCCGGAGTCAAAAGTTATGACTGTTTTCGTGCCGACTGTAATTTAAGCCATTCTAGATATTCCTAAAATAATGAGCTATATTTTGGGAATCCGGGACAAATTCTTTTGCAAGGTTTCTAATCCCTATAATGTCCTTGTATATTTGGGAAAGACCTAATAAACTCTTTTTCAGGATCGGGTACTAACAACTCACAACACCAATCAATTCACTATTCTCTCCCACTCATTCTCTCTCCTACTTTATTTTTACACTCACAACATTTACATCACTTCCAATATTTATTAATAAGCGTGCAAATGAGAGGTAGGACTCTTACTCAGGGACGGAGGGAGTAATTATCAAAATAAAATTTTAGAACTTGTTATAGATAAAGCATTATAAATATTATCAACAAAATTATTTAGATGTTTATTGGAATGATTATAATAATCTAAAATCACTGCTCAAAGTAACTTCGCATCAGAAACAAAAAAAAAATAATCAAGAAGACAATTCTGGGACAGATAGTAATAGCCAAGGAAACAATCAGACAACCCCAAAACAAATGCAATGAAGACCAATTAAATTAAGTAAATAAACAACACAAAATCACAAATTAGGGTGGGATTCCTCGTAACCCCCATTCCCTTTTCCATCTTTAAAGCCTGCGAAAGCTGCAAAATTCAACAATAAAAAGTAAAGAAACGTTCAACCAACACAAGAATAGAATTCAGTAGTTATGATATTAGACATAAATACAAAGTTTTTTTTGAAAAAAAAATGTCTAGTTGAGAAATCGTGGAGAGGTAGGCGACGGCTAGAAAAAGTTCCAACAATTTTAATTTTTTTTTTGTCAAACAATTTTCTGAGCAGCAAAACGCAGAAATATGTTGTACCAATATACATTCATAACGATATACAGATATATAGAGAGAAAGAAGGGAGCGTACCAACTCAAGTCTTCTTCTACCTCATGCCACCACCATGCTACCCTCCTGGCGCCTTAACCACCACCGAACCACCATGCAAAACCAAAATCTTCTTACCATATCAAAGATCGGAAATCAAAACTCCAATATTAAAACAAAATCAAGGTTACAATCGAAATAAGAAATTGAAATCCTTACAATTAAAAAACACATAAAAGGAAAATCAAAAGCCCTAAAGCTATGGCTGACAATCCTTAAAATTCAGACCCTAAAATTGGAAATCTATACCCAGATTGAAATTTAGATTTCAATTTCATTCTCTTCTTGATTTCAAAACTCAAATTTCGAGAATAAAAATCCAAATTTCGAGAATCAAAACTCAGATTTTCGAAAATCAAAATGGACATGGGTGAGAAGATTACAGAAAATTGCATATATATGAGAAGAAAGAGAGATGAAGGACCGGAAAAGTAACATATCTTGGTGAGGGAGACGCGGATTCGTCACCCATAATTTCAAGGCCGAATTCCTATTTGTTGACAAAACCCTAGAAATCTTGCGGAAATGCAGTTGCAAGGACTGTGTAGGATCGCCGGGGCAGATCTAGAGAGCAACCGGCGACCGGAGGAAGGGAGAAGGAGCTGGATCTAGATATTTCCGACCAGATCTAGCCGATCTGAGGTGAGGAAGTCGTCGGAGTTGCAAGATAGAAGATGGCCTTACCGGAGAATCAAAACTCAGATTTTCGGAAATCAAAATGGACGTGGTTGCGTTTGTGTTGGTTATAGTGGTTTTGATTTTAATTATCATTCTCTTAGATTTTGTTTATATAGGGTTCGTGGTGGCTGCCGCCGGTGGTGTGGTGGTGGTTGGCGTATGTGTGTGTGCGCTCTTTTTGTAAATGGAAGAGGCCAGAGGGGTTATAGATAGAGGAAACGTCTTTTGAATTTCAAAAAAAACTCGGGCCTTGTGCACAATATGACCATTCTGCCTCCTGTTCTTTCCTTGGAAATTAACTAGCGTTTATTGAAACAATTACGTTTTATGCCATAAAGTTAAATGACATACATGCCCTTGTGAATGCACTAAAAATGCTGGGCGCCAAATTGGCACTTCTGTTATTATATATTTATAGATAGTAAGATAAGATTGACTTTCTTTTAGGTTAAAAAAATAAACCTTCGTGTTTTTTTTTTTGACAAAATAAATAAATATAATCATTGAGGAAGAACTATGGCGTATAAGATGCCGACATGGAGAGTAAAATTTCATATGGACGATGGGGGTTGATTATTAATACTATTTTGTTATTATTATTATTAATATTATTATTATTTATGTTTTTCATACCTATTACTGTAATTTTTTTATACTAACAATATTCTATTTCATTTTTTGTCATTTTTTCTCCATTTTATTCCTCGATGACATATGAGGATTCATGTTGGCCGACCCCAAATATTTTTGGATTAAGTTTAATGTATTCTCTTATCAATGTAAAATATTCAATACCTTAATGTTAAAAAAAATTGTATATTTAGCTAAAAAAATCTAATTACAAATAACAAAAGAAATATTTTTATGAATATATAAAATATATCTATGCAATTAAAAAAAAATATCGATATTAATTCTAATGATGAAATAGTACCAATTTTTAGAATTACATAAATGTATCTAGATTCATAAAATTATGGTCGAAGATAAATACAGTTGACCAAAAAAGTCAATCTATATTACAATAGCACTCAGGAATAACTGAATCATAAAGAGTGGCCAGGATTGTTTCTCAACCACCGTAAAGAGTGGCTAAGATTAACTCTAAGAAACCCTGATTTTAACTTCCCAAACTCACCTAAAACCGGTCTACAGATCTCTTTTCGTTTTACCATCGCCAAACAATTTCACGACCTCGGCAACGGATTCTTCATCTCCTTATTGTCACACAAAAAAATCAGTCGGAATCGAAACCCACCAGCGGGCATTTTTCTTCCCACTCCAGAACCCTAGCCATCATAATTTTCAAGTCCCGGCTTTGAGCATGGTCGAGTATGAAGCAATCAGAGAGAGAAGAGTCTCTGGTGGGGGATTCAAATGGCGTTTAAAGACTAGATCGCTTTAATTCAATTCAACGGTTACTCTGCACTTCTTTCTGTCGCTCTCTAACTTGGGTTTGATCCTTGAGCTTCCTTCTTTCTTCTTGACCAAAATTAGGTGTTTTGATTTACTACTATTTTGTTATTCGAATTTCTGCAATTTACATTATAGATTTCCCTCAGCATTTTCATATACAACACTACCTGATTTTCATTTATTTTGTGCTTGGTTACAGATAAAGGTTCTTAGCATGAATATATGGCGAGGGTGCAGGTAATTGACGGGAGACGACCATATCAGACGACTCTTAATCATCTCATCGAAAAACGTCTCCCTCCTCCGTTCCACTCTCCAACCCACGTCTTCTTTCCCACACCAGCCGTTCCACAACCGCTATTCCCCTGACGGAAAAATCTAACGCCTCATCTCATTCCAAACTCGATTGGTGAAGGTCGTGTTCCAGGCTTACAAAGGTTAGGAAAAAAGAAGCCTATTTTTTTACCTGTTTGGCTAGGCAATGTGAATCTTTGAGAAATTCGGATTGTGCATTGTTTAAGTCTTAACCTCAAAATCCTTAGATGTTAGCCCTTTTCTTTTTCATTATTAAGTAATAGGCTTCCCCACTTTTCTATTCCTCAACAGCAAACTCTCTTTTCGAACCCAGCAGTTCCCCATCTATCCTCCACGTTCTGCTCTGGCCTCTCAATTCTATCATATATGCTTCGCAAACTAATCTCTAGGTTTTCTGATTGCTATTTCTCTCAGTGTCAACCTTTTCTTTGTTGTAATTTCGACTGTACATGTTGTAGAATCGAACACTTTTTTTTACCATTTAAAACAGTCTACAAAGCCCTAGATTGACTCGGTTATATTCCATGTTTACTGCTCTTGGTTTGCATATTGGATCAAATTGAGACCTCAAATATGTTGTACATTACCAGTTTGAGGTTAAAAAGAAATATATTTATGCTTCTTAGTTTCCTCACTTTTCAAATGATGACTCCGTTCCAAGATTTTTTCATGCAAGTCCATCCAAACGACAAAGTACATGGGTGATATCAACGTACACGTTCTCACTACTTTTGATCGATTTGCCAAGTTGGATTAGTTATTAGTTGGCCTGTGAGGCGTGAAATAGTACTACATATACACATAAAACAGGAAAATTAATATTTTGATTACAGTTCAGGGCCATAGTAAAATAGGAAAGAACTCAGCTAAAAGATCTCAAAAAAGTTTTGCTGCAATTGATTGTGCAGGACAAGACCCTTAACTGGTGGTTTCAGATAATAAATTGAAGCTTGTTTTTAGTGTCAGTGCCTCTTTTGAGATGCCTTTTCGTCATTTTCATTTTGTGATCCAAGTTCGTAGACTGTCATGGATTTCTTAGTAGATTGTAGCTGGGATCTTTGTACACAAAATTTTGGGGGAAACTAGTTTCCCCCAAACTTAAAAAAAGAACGGTTTTTGAAGTGGAAACCATCACACGCATAGCGACATAGGGGACCGGGATTGAAACCCACGCCATCCTTTTGACCCGATTTACAAAACTGGTAAACATAAATGCAAGCTTTCTCTCTCTCTCTCTCTCAAAAACACAGAGCGTCCAAATTTCCCTGTTCTCTCTCTCTCTAAAACCGGTGAAGACTACCTTTAACCTTCTACTATTTTGTTCGATTTTTTCAATTTTAAGTAAAATTTGTTTGATTCTCCTTGCATCGTTCATTAATTTCACTCTATTTGATGCAAACTACGGTTTGATTTAAAGAAAAATAACGCGGAAAGGCGTTGTGAAGCCATGGCGTGATGGAGGTATGTGTTGATTTCAAGATTTTTCGCTTGAGTCCCACTCTATTTTGTTCGATTACTGTGTTGATTTCAAGCCTTTTTTGTTCGGTTTTTGTGATGCCTGATTAGGCATTTTGAGTTTGGTACTTGTTACTCAGTGATTTACACAAGCAAAAGGAGTCTTTGTTGAATAAAGTTGTAGACTTTCTGACAATCAACCACGATCACATTGACAAGGTTGTTTGGAGCAAAGACAACGAGGAGAAGAAGAGGAAGAAAACCGTTAGTTCGACTGCAACATATGTCAGCAAACTAGGTCTAGAAAGGGTGTTAGTCAGTGAAATTGTAACTTGTTGTTTTGAAATCCAAACTTATTGTTTTAAGTTATTAACTTGATGTTTTTTATGCGTAAACATGTTCATTCAGTTGTATTAAAAGTTCATGTTCAAACTGCTAATATCAAGTTTATCTCTTAAAACACGAAGTTACACTATTATAATACCAAGTATAGATCTGATACAACATACTTGATTAACCACCAGGCTGCATTAATAAAACACCAAGTTGCTGTACTAAAATATAAAGTTACAATACTAAAACACCAAGTTTGTCACGCCCCGGAAATCTTACAAATCCATAAGTATAAATTTTTTTTATTATCATATACATCTCCAAAATGTAACATACTAAACCGGGCACGTGAATTCAACTATAAACCAATACCATCAAACAACACCTCAACGAGATTATAACTCGGAGACTAGGAACAAATGCGGAAGCAAGAACAACTATTAACAAAAAATACCCAAAGTACAACCGTATATACAACACACTGAACGACTACGAACCCACAATAAAATACATAAAGGCTCCGAAGAGCAACTATCTCAATACGATCAACCTGCTCAGAAGATTCCCGCTACAACGGACCTCACAACGCTACCACTTGCTTTCCTGGGGGGGGGTTAAGGAAAAACAATTTGAAACAAGAAACGGGGTGAGATAAAATCTCAGTAAGTTACTAAATGCATCTACATGGCATAATATCATGCAAATCAACGATATAACTGAACAAGTAAATCACATAACAACAAATGAGAAAGCTCCCTATCGCCAACTGTCCCATACCAGTTGGAAATAACGACTAACTCATCATGCAACACATAAGACTGAAATAAACACGTAACAAAGGATACTTAGCCAATGTTTCACCAAACTGATAGAACAATCGCTGCACAGCTTCAACCGATCAACCAATCAACAATAGCAGTATAACAACTGAAGAGAACCCCGGTCAGAACCGACCAATCAATCAATCAACCCATCAATCCATCTTCATAGTAGCATAAAAGCTGAAGAGAAAACCCCCGGTACCGGAACCAATAACCATAACAGTGTCACAAAGGACAAGGACCATGACACAAAGTCATGCCCGCTAGCCAGATACATTCACAGAGGAACGCTGACTTATGCTTTCCAAGGCCAATCTGGAGAAGGGGTAAAGAAGGGGGCAAAACAATGGTCAACATTATAATGGACTTGGCTTTGCCATTATAATCTTTCCCATCGCCCGATGCAACAAATATGCCAGCTGGGCTTCTAATTTAATGCTAAGTAATAATATTTTAGCATGAATAAACAACTTAAGGTTCCAAAGTAGGGAACCATACCAAATAATCACCATAAAGATGCAACGGTTACTCATGAAGAGTTTAACAACAACGATAACAAGAGTTTCTCATGAAGAGCACAACAACAATAAACGGAATTTCTCATAAAGAGCACAACAACGATAAACGGAATTGCTCATAAGGAGCTCAACAACAATGATTATTAGAATATGATAATTCCATAAAGAGGAACCATGCCAGATACATTCCAAAGATGATACCCACAAGTTACCCATAAGGAACACAACCCAAACGGTCGCTCACAAATAGTACAACGACTATAACCCAAAATTATCCTAAACGTTTACTCATAAAGATGTACTAGGACTATGAACTCAACCATCTCATCACACCTGAAATTCCAAAGTAGGAAGTCAGAATGAATACTCCTTAAGGTTAATCAAACCGTAAGTACCCAATTGCCAATTCACGCTTTACCTCCGTCCATAACGAACCAATTCTAAACACCCCAAACGAATCTAAAAGGTTACCCTTATTAGAACATGATCACGACCGGACTAAACCCTACACTTTGGTGTTCAACAACAACCCTCTAGGTACTATAGGACATCGCCTAAAACCTAGACCAAGTCTTACTCGAAAATCGATTCGATTGGAACAATCACGAACACATCATAAGATGCCCAAACATCCCAAACAATACTTGATCAAATTACATAACACCATTATTCACAAAGGAACCAATTTCAATGACTAAATAGTTCTACGGTGCCCAACTAAGTCAACTAGAATAGTACTACGGAACCTAGCCCGAGACTACACCTTGATCTTAAACCTCAACAATAAGATAACCATTCTTGTCTGGAATCATGTGTCCAATAGAACCATTGCATAGTACTCGAAAAGAGCTTTCCGACGATAGTTTACACGTCCAAAACGGAGTCCGGACGAAGAAGTTATGGCCTCCGGAAGATTGAACGTAAAACGGACAATTTATAAAAAGTGTTCGGCCGGACAAAGAGAAAAATCCCTGTTTTAGCTCTGAATTTCACTCCTTTCGCTCTAAATCTTAGGAGTACCTATATATACTTCTATCCTAACATTTAAGACAAGAAAACTCAATTCATGTGCCTCTAAAACCCAATTAATCCCAAATTTGTTAAAGAACATAAAACTAAATTTCACATCACAAACTTAATCACAAAGGACTCAATTCTATCATTAGAGTGCACTACAATGTTCACTAAGGTCAACTAGAAGGACACCCAAGACTTAGACCCAAAACGCATTCTTCAATCACACAAACAAACAAAATGAAAACTTTCAGAGGACTGTGCGGCCGCCCAAACGGGACTGTGCGGTCGCCCAACAAGGCCCTCAACCAAGAACAAAAGCTTTCAGAAAGATGTGCGGTCGCCCATACGCTTTTGGGCGGTCGCCCAATATCCCGGAATTGCCAGAAATCGGGAAGAACAACATGGGTTCTTCCATTTTTAACCCGAAACACATTCCCACCAAAAATCCAACATTCCAACTAGTTTACTAATGTACCAACACAACTAATAAGTCTAAAAGACTCATACAACAACATTTAACAACCCAAAATCAAGAATCAAGCCCAACATTCATAAATCACCATTTTTAACCCAAAATCCAAATAAATTCCAAATAAATTCTAAACTCATCCAAACTTCAAATATAACACATCAAACATCATATAAACATGATATGAACATTTTAGCATCAAAATGGGGGAAAAGTAACTTACTTGGATTTTCTCAAAGTTGTCGGAACTCGAATATTTTTAGCCCTCTACGATCCTAACGACGATCTAAACAAGATTCATGTTTTAAGAAATGAGAAATAATGAGAGGAAGATGATGGAAATGTAGAGAGAAGTGAGAGAGAAAACTTACCTTTTCTACCCAACAATGGAGGAAAGAGAGAGAAATGAAAATGTGAGGTGAGGGAGGAGGGAGGAGGAAGGAGGATGATAAATTAGATTTTACACATAGACCCCCTCCCCTACACACTAACTCAATCATCTTATTTTCCCCACTAATATTTAAGACCCAACACTTCTACACTAGCACAAATGACCCAAATAAAATGCTAGGCATAATTATTATGAAACATAAAATGCACACATAATTATTAATTAAATAATAATTTAAATAAATAATTAAGCAAATAAATAAATAATAATTATTTCTTACTAATAAAATAGAGCCTAGTTTTCGGGTCGTGACAAAGTTACTATACTAAAACAACACCAAGTTATTATATTATAAGCTGATGTTCAAAAAGCTTCTTTCAATAGAAAATGCATGGTTATTATAATATCAAGTTTGCTTGTTAAAAAATCAAGTTAAATTACGAAAACAACAAGTATATATCTTATACAACATAACTTGATATCCACCAGGCTGCACTAATAAACAAAAAGTTACTGTACTAAAATATCATGTTACAATAACAAAACACCAAGTTACTATACTAAAACAACAAGTTACACCAAATCAATTCCATTTCAATTTGAGCAACTTGAACATCTTCATTTCAATTTGAGCAACAAACGACTACAGGATTCAAATTAAGTGTAGATTTGGTGTTTTTTGAGCCAAATGAAGATATCCATCTCTTTAAATTGATCTTCATTGTCTTTTTCAATCTCACTCTCCTCTGATTCAATAACATTGTTATCCACCATCTCCATCTCTATCTCCATCATCTATAAGAAGAAGGTCAATTTCAATTAGATCAAGTAGCTCATTCGAATATCAATTTTAATTTCAATTAGATCAAATTGATGAACAAAATGCTTAGATTCAAACCTGATCAATCGTTTTTGAAGCTTTCCATCTGCAACTGCAATGGTGAGAGAGATATATATATATATATAGAGAAAGAGAGAGACGCGCGCACACACACACATACAGAGAAAGAGAGAGAGAGAGAGATGGTGGAGGGAGGAAAGTGGGCTGAGAAGATGATGTGTGTGCTGCTGTGTGTTTGGTAGGTTTCATACCCTAGTTTTAATAAGTTGAACCCATAATATTAAACCGGTTCATTAACAACCGGTTTTTCCTACTTTCCCTCAAAACAGGTATTTTTTTAGCATTTGGGGGAAACTAGTTTCCCCCAAAACACACTCATCTTTGTATTTCTGGTGATATTAATAAGACTAGTGGGTAACCCGTGCTCTGCACGGGAAACTAATTTACCAATTTTAGTATCTTTTATTTCTTTTATATTTTTATTTAATAGTATTAGTTAATCTTAAATCATAATAATTGTATAATTTTTAACTATAATAAATGACTATAATAATTAATTATTAATAGTAAATATAATTGTTAAATTAAATAGATAACTATTAATAGTTAAATATAATGATTCACTATTTATAGTGAAATATAATAATTAACTACCATAGTAACTATAATAGTAACTATTATAGTTAACTATTATAATAAATAATACTTATAATAGTTAATTATAATAGTTACCCTATATAATAGTTAACTATTATAAATATTATTTATTATAATAGTTAACTATAATAGTTACCCTATATAGTAACTAATACTATTAGCTAATAGAAAAAATAAATGAAAAATCACTCATTTTATTAGGTTGGAATTGATGTGGCATCACCAAATGCTTCCTTTCCCCATAACTTATCCACATGGCAACACTATGGCTCTCTTCACCAACTTTAATATATATAGCTATTTTGTTTTTTATATTTTTATTTAATAAAGAAACATAATATTTTTTTGGGTATATAAGTATATTGTATATGAATTAAAACATTTCCTTACAAATTTAGGACAATTGTGTTTTTTTTTTTTTAGCTTTTGTTGCATATAATTTGTATTTATTATGATAATTAAAACTTAAAATTAAAGATGATTTATTATTATTATGAATTAACTTTAAATTCTATACATGATTGACTTAATAATATTAGCTATTATCCAATAAATTATTTTTTATTATATATACACATTATAATTAGTAAATATAAAATTCTATAGTGTACATATAATGTGTTAGTAGAATAATAAATTAATTAACTTATAATATTAATAGTAATAATGTATATATCTAGTAACTGTTATGATTAATTAATACTCCCTTGTCTTAGAGTAAGAGTCCTACTTTGCTTATGAACACTTATTAAAAAATAATAGAAAATGGGTAAACATTTCAGGTGGGCTGAGAATATAAATGCCCAAAACACAATTCAAAGTGCAATTGGACAATATATAAGTTAGTAAGTTTGGTATTTTTGTAATTATAAAAGCATTAGAAAGGAAATACAGCCCAAAACACTATTAATCTTTTCTCATAATTTGTCAAATTGATAAAGACTCTCTGGAATATATTAAAATAGAAAGTAGAACTTTAACTCTTAGACGGAGTTAGTACTGCTAATACTAAATATTAGCATATATTGTATAATTATTAACTGATACAATTAATAATAGTTAATTTATATAACAATTATAGTTAACTAATATTATTATTCATAGAAATAATTAATATATATATATATGATAAAAATTGTGATTAACTAATACTATTAATTAATAATAATTTTTATTTATTTAATAATTAAATCTAATTAAAAAAAATATAAAATATAATAATCGTTTACTATTAATAATTAATTATTATTTTCTTAATATTAGTATTAGCTAATAATATTAATTACTACATAAGGTAACTACTATTGTTAACTATTATAGTTAACTATTACTAATAATAGTAAAAGTTAACTTTAATTAATAGTTAACTGTTATAGTAACTATTACTATTAGTTACTATATAGGGTAACTATAATAGTTAACTATTACTAATAATAGTAATAGTTACTATATAAGGTAACTATAATAGTTAACTATAATAGTTAACTATTTCTAATAATAGTAATAGTTACTATAATAGTTAACTATAATAGTTACCTTATATAGTAACTAATAGTATTAGCTAATACTATTAGCTAAGAAAAAGAATTTTAAAGTCACATATTTATGTTGGTAGGATTGATGTGGCATCACCATATGCAAGCTTTTCTATAGTTTATCCACATGTCAACACTATAACTCTCCTCACCAACTATATATATATATATATATATATATATATATATATATAGATTTTCCCTTCTCTTTTGTACGTTTGAGGTGTGAATATTTTCATACGTTTGATCCTCTTTTTTTTCATTTCCGCTTCCCATATTCATGAAAATTGCAATGGAAAACTGCCAATGGTCTACGCCCTCCATTTCCAAATGAATGTTCAAAATTTTTTTTAAAAAAAATTACTCATGAAAAGTAATTTTGAAATTTTGTTTGACATTCATTTCGGGACGGAGGTGGTAGTTTATATACTATGAGGGAAAAACAAAGTTTATTGGGCTGGATCTCTAGATGTGGTTGTATGAATATATGATCAGCTTTGCAGACTTCCGCAAGTGCACGGGTTATTAATAGTATAGTATGTGCAAGTACGGGTCGATCCCACAGAGACAACTTAATTCTAAAAATATTTTGCTTTGGATAAAAATAAAGAAAAGAAAATGATTGGGGGTAAAAGATTGTTTGTCACTAAACTAGAAATACTTGTAAATGCTTTGACTTTTAATTAGAAAAACTCTTATTTTGAAAGAATTCTCGGGATTGGGACTCAAATATTCATGTGTTCATCATTCAATTATGCTCTCTTTAGATTAAAGACTTCATTATAATACAAGGATGGTACGTTGTATTGTGTCAACTTCTTAATTAAGGCTTAAAACACGCGTATTTTAATACTAATTATGCCCTATCTCTCGATGGTCCATAATTAGCAAAAATCCATTAAGTTCATAAAAATCCACGTACTTCCACTCAAGGACATCCCTAGGCCATTAATCTACTCTCGTGATTAATGAAACCTAGTCACTTTATATGGTTCCGTTAATCGAGATTCACCGCTAGGTCCTTCTCTCGATTAACTGAGATTCATACAAAACATGGATATCGTCATGGTTGTAGGCGTTTTAGTACAATATAAAGATGATTGTTTAAGATGAAGATATATGAATTTAGAGAGCATAAAGTCAATGAACTTGTGAATATTATGAGTATCCAATCCCAAGAAAGAGGAGGATTACTCACTAACCATTAATTTAACAATAAAAATAAGAATAAAAGATAAGATAAAGAAAGAAATACTTATTCAGATTTTGAAATTCAATGATGGAAGAACACTTCTTTATTGCTTTAGAATACCTCTCTCAATTCACTCAAAATTCTGGAAATAGTTGAAGAGACTAAGAGTTTGACTATAATAACTTTACAAATGATTTCTAGATATCCCTGGATCTCTTCATCTATTCTAAGGCTGCTGTAGCCTTCTTATATAGGCCCTAGGACTGATTTGGGTGTCTATTCCCGGATTCATTCACCAAGAGAAGTGTCTGTTGGAAGCACTTTTTCATAACAGGCGTCAGGATCCGGTCGGGTTGCTGAATTGGTCCGGCCGGATTCCAGTTGGTCCGACCGGATTTAGCCTGCGATCCGGGCGGATCGCTGTCTTCTGGAAATTTTGCTTGTTTTGATTAGATCCGACCGGGTCTTGGTGATGGGTCCGGTCGGATCTTTGCCTTCTGGGCTTGAATTCTTCTTTTTGTAAAATGCTTTGCTCCCGTCTTTCCTTCCTTCGTTCCTTTAGCTCATATTAGCCCCAATTAGTACCTGTTTTCTGCAATTTCAACACCATACTACACCACGCGCATTATATCCGTGAAAGTAAAAGAAAATGATGCAATATGGAATTTAAATACTTAAAATGACTTTAAAAAGTACAATGTTTTGGACCTTAAATGACTATAAAATAGTCATTTATCAACTTTGAGATCATAACTGATTTGGATGAGAACTTCATAAGGTTGAAAAATGGGATAAGGTCGTGGACATGACAAATTGGTTCATTTTCATACAATACAAAGTGTTGCAAACTAAAGGTTACTGTGTTAGTTTTGTTCTCATAGAATGAGGATCAGTGCTACCAGATGGGTAGGGGTATTGTGGATTCTCATTGACCAATTTTGATGTCCATTGTATTTTGCAGACCATGGAGAAGATTATTTTTATGCCTAATCATCCAAGATCATTGTCGAGTACTGTTGATTGCTAACCTTAGTATGTGTTTTCTTTTAATTTGTTTTGTAGTACTACAATGTTTTTGTTAACTGCCAACATTTGGTAATCAAGTTAATAACCAACAGTATGTGTTTCTACTTGGCAACTTATTTTATGGATTAGTGCAGAATGAAAGCTCTCAAAGAAGCGAAGGGAAGAAGAAAAGTATTGGATGTGTTAGCACACAACAATGTATGGTTGTTAAAACGCTTAGGATAATTTATTTTTATTTTTTTACAACGTTACTTTCTGTTGTGGGGTGGGGGTGGGGGTGGAGTTATTACGCTTTTCAGGATTCTATTACATTGTATTTATAACCCGTTTTTATACTCACTGTTTTGTACTGTAATTGTTTTTTACTGTCGACGTGCCATTGGCACGGGCACGAGTACTAGTTTCTCCGCATTGTTATGGGATAGATGGAGTACTTTATAATTAGTAGTAGTTATTTCATACTCACTTCCTTCATATTTTTTAATTTCCCTTCCGTCAAACGAATATTTACTTTCTTCCAAAACGAAAATTTACTTTCTCTTAAAGTTTGGGGATGTTTGATGAATTAAGCACTTGATGTTTAATACATTGCAAAGGTAATTTGAAAGTAGAGTGCCTTTAATAACATTGAGCTTTAGATGCCTATAGTTCCGTGGGCCTCTTAATAATTGAGAATCAAAATCGTTGCTTAATTAGTAACAGGCTCACGAAATTTTTGGCATCTGAAGCTCAATATTATCAAAGGCAACGTACTTCCAAATTATCTTGCAATTTTCTCCCTCCGTCCCAGTTTAAGTTTTTAGTTTGATTTTGCACGCTTATTAAGAAATCAAGGAAAATTTGAGTCAATAATAGTAGTGGGTGGAGGATATAATTGTCCATTTATAAAGCAAGTGGGTGAAAAGTAGATAGATGAATAAATATTTTTTTTGTAATAAATGAACTTTATGAGGACAAGATTGTCCAAAATACTATTCATCATTTGCTATTTAAGGAATAAAGTAACTAAGAACCTTAAACTGTGACGTACCAAAAAGGAAAGTAAGAACATTAAACTGCAGCGGATGGAGTATTAAGCTTCAAGCACCAAGTGCTTAATACATCAACACCCCCTTAGATTGTATTAAATAGGAGTACTTATTTATTTCAAACTTATTGGATGGTTATGAAGTTTATAATTATACACTAATATTAAATATGAAATATTAAAATTATCTGTTCTCAAAGTTGAAGATATTTTCAATGATATTAAGATTACAACAATGATTTATATTAGAGTTGATCTCCTGTAAAACGCGTTTTTCCTACTGGTTAGGAAACACGTGTTTTTCAAACCTTCTGGTTATCACTTTCAAAAGTTCTGGCTATCTGTTGATCAAATATATGTTTAGGACATAGAATTGCTTAATCCCAATCATAGTTATCACTTAGGATCCCCCAATTTTATTAGAACCTTTGTAAGGTACTCTTAGGATTCTTGGTGACCAGCACAAGTGTATTCCAACTCTTCAAACAAGGCAAACCAGCAAGAGGAAGCAAATCAGCAGACCAGTAAACTAGTTGCCGATCAACTTGCTAAACAAGTTGCCGATCAACTTCATTCTCAACTTGCCGATATAGAAAGACAGTCTGTACTGTCAGTCAGGTTACATCGTTTCATCTTAAAGTCAACCTTGCTGATTGTCCCTGTCCCTTCTTACTGTTTTATCTAAAAGTAGTTTACCTGCTCTGTAATGATTGCTGCGCCGTCTGACACATAGCTACTTTTAGCTATACTCTGTCTCTACTTGCTTTTTGCAGGTAACCGGTTGAGACAAAGGGGTCTTTACCCATCAGACTTTTGCGAGCATGCGTGTACCACATATCTTCGTCATTAATGCTAAAGATACCGCATTTAATGCTCCTCAACTACCCAGCTGGATATTCAAATTGCAAGCCTTCTTCTACAAGACTCAAGACATTTACTCCTCTTATAAATAGTGGACTTGGAGTATTGAAGAAGGTTGGTGAAAATAGAGCATTGAAGAGAGTTGAATGTTTTTGAGTATTCATTAAAGACTCAAACATTCTGTGTCCATATAATCATTAGATCATTTAATAGGACATACACTTGTGCACCAACTCAAACAACATTGTTAGTATTCCCGAACTAGATTACATAAGGAATACGTTGTTTAAGTTATTCACACACCCACCTGAGTGAGATAAGTTCTCTTGAACTTGCCGCTCAAATACACTTGGTCAGAATTGTTTTACGATCCATTAGAAATTTCTAGAACTTAGTCTTTGTATACCGGCAAAGCCGTGCTTGTAATAGACTAGAAAAATCTAATAGTACTCTTAACCCAAATCCAAGTTCTGACCAAACTTGGTAGAGGACGTAGCAGTATTTACACTGTGAACCTCTCCAAATCCCTGTGTCTCTGTTGCTTACCTTATCATTGCCGGTTGGAATTCTATCACCGGCAGATTGCATATGTTCGTACTGATTCATTGTAATTTCCATTGACCAATCTCTTGAAACTGCATTGAACTTTTAGAAACAACTTTGTGTTTAAACCAAGCTCTGAAAATCTTTTATACACTGATTTTGTGTGAGTTAAAACTAAGTCATATTTTACCCGTTGCGCTTACTATAATAGTTTGTAAACTGTTAAGTGACTTTGCATTTAAAAGTGTTTCTTTGTAAAAGTTTTTAAAAAGGCTATTCACCCCCCCCCCTCTAGCCTATTTTCCTACCAATTGGGCCTAACACTATCAGTCTCATATACAGAAGACTTTATATTGATATCCAGAAGACTTTATATTGATATCCAAGACACTTCCGGCTATCACTTTCAAAGGTTCTGGCTATCAATCTCTTATTCAGAATGCTTTATATTGATATCCAGGACCATCTGGCTATCACTTTCAAAGGTTCTAGCTATCAATCTCATATCCAGAAGGCTATATATTGATATCCAGAACCGTTGAGAAGTTCTGATTATTACAAAAATGACCCTTCTGGCTATCAATATCATATCCAGAAGGTCTTATAATTATATCCAGAACCGTTGAGAAGTTCTGATTATTTACAAAAATGCCACCGCGTTTTTTTAAAACACGTTTTTTCTAAGATTTTGCGTTTATATTTTTATGAGGGAAATTTCTAATATGTGCAACTGTAGATACCCCGGGAAAACCACTACTTGGCTAGAGCGGTGAATTATCCTAGGATGTCTAACTGATTTTAGATTGTAGAGTCGCCACCTATGTTTTTAAAGGAATGTAAGAAAAACCTAAAGAAATAGCCTAAATTTATATACAAAACCAAAGATTCGGGAAGAAAAGAGTTCGGGGGTTAGGTGACGGAGTGGGAAGTACTTAAACACCCACTTCGTCCCGCTTACGCGGGTCTTGCTATTAAAGGTGTTCTAATGCTAAAAAGTCCTTCTTTTAATGAATGGTGCTAACAATTATATGATAGAGAAAAGGGGGAAATAAAAGGGAAATAAAAGAGAATTGTTTTATTTATAAATTTATGCTAAAGATTACATATCAAACAATTACATTAAGAAATGAATGGTAAATTAAAATGGAGTTTAAAATGTTGGAATGTAACATTGACCAAACTTCAATAGTGAAGTGGCCTTTTGGTTGTATTCCTTTTTATGCAGATTGCATACACATTAGAAGAGATGAAAGATGAAGAAAGAAAATAAAGAGTTTTGATAAAGAGAATTAATAAATAAGATTAAGAGTTTAGAAGAAGCGAATGAACATTGTACCTTGTGCTTGAAAATGAACTTTTTAGTTTTAGAGAGTTTTTGAGTCAAGAATCCTTCCTCCCTTTCCATGGTGGAATGAAAAGGTATTTATAGGTATTAGGGAAGTGTTTATGGTTACAAAGATGGTCTTTCCCCGGATCAAGCCAAGGCATAATGGCCATGGGGGTTACGTCCCACCCCCTATGGGAGGCGCATGCCTCTCACAAAGGAGGGCAAAGTCACGCACGTCCCACCTTCAGAAAATCCATATTTTAGCCCAAAAGTTAACTCCGTTATGCAGTTAAGCCCTGAAACTAACGAAATCAGTCAGAAACTTAACGAACACCACAAAAGTCAACAAAAACAAAGTAAACAAAGACTCAAGGTTGACTTTTTCACTTAGTCAAGTCCAAGACTAACGGAATAAGTCAAGAACTTAACGGAAAGTAACGAAAGTTAACGAAAAGTAACAAAACGTAACAGAAAAGAGGAAGACAGAGAATGTGTATGCAATCAGGACATGAGAGGTCCAAGGCGGGGTGTCTACAGAGCCCCTCGGCGACGTAGATTGCAAAGAAAAACGCGTCGACGAAAGAAAGACAACCGCTGAGGACATCGACAAAGAAAAAGAGAGAAGAGAAAGCAAAGACGTAATGAAAGCATGAATTTAAAATTGTGAGAGATAGGGGTGCGCTCCCTGTGTGAGCGGCTTTTGTTGATAGAGGAGGTGGCATTATCCATTTGTAAATCTGCCGGCTGAATCCATTAGTTAATCCGCTTGATGGATCCGTTAGTAAATCCATTAAATGAGTCCGTTTGTGAACCCCGTTGATGAATCCGTTAGTAAATCCGCTTGATGAATCCGTTAGTGAATCCATTGAATGAGTCCGTTGGTGAACCCTTGTTGATGAATCCGTTAGTGAATCCGCTTGATGAATCTGTTGGTGAATCCATTGAATGAGCCCGTTGGTGAACCCTTGTTGACGAATCCATTAGTGAATACGCTTGATGAATCCATTGGTGAATCCATTAAATGAGTCCGTTGGTGAACCCCCCTGACGAATCCATTAGTGAACCCGCTTGATGAATCTGTTGGTGAATCCATTGAATGAGTCCGTTGGTGAACCCTGTTGACGAATCCGTTAGTGAATCCGTTTGATAAATCCGTTGGTGAATCCATTGAATGAGTCCGTTGGTGAACCCCGCTGACGAATCCGTTAGTGAATCTGCTTGGTGAATCCGTTGGTGAATCCATTGAATGAGTCAGTTGGTGAACCCTATTGACGAATCCGTTAGTGAATCCGTTTGATGAATCCGTTGGTGAATCCATTGAACGAGTCCGTTGGTGAACCCCGCTAACGAATCCGTTAGTGAATCTGCTTAATGAATCCGTTGGTGAATTCATTGAATGAGTCCGTTGGTGAACCCCGCTGACGAATCCGTTAGTGAATCCGCTTGATGATTCCGTTGGTGAATCCATTGAATGAGTCCGTTGGTGAACCCTGTTAACGAATCCGTTAGTGAATCCATTTGATGAATCCGTTGGTGAATCCATTGAATGAGTCCGTTGGTGAACCCCGCTGATGAATCCGTTAGTGAATCCGCTTGATGAATCCGTTGGTGAATCCATTGAATGAGTCCGTTGGTGAAACCTGTTGACGAATCCGTTAGTGAATCCGTTTGATGAATCCGTTGGTGAATCCATTGAATGAGTCCGTTTGTGAACCCCGTTGACAAATCCGTTAGTGAATCCGCTTGATGAATCCGTTGGTGAATCTATTGAATGAGTCCGTTGGTGAACCCTGTTGACGAATCCATTGGTGAATCCGCTTGATGAATCCGTTAGTGAATCCATTGAATGAGTCCGTTGTTGAACCCTATTGATGAACCTGTTAGTGAATCCGCTGGTCGAATCCGTTTATGAATCTGATGGCTGAGTCCGTTTGTGAACACCCGTTGCTGAATCCGTTTGTGAATCCATTGGTCGAATCCATTTTTGAATCCGATGGCTGAGTCCGTTTGTGAACCCTTTGCTGAATCAGTTTGTGAATCCATTGGTCGAATCCGTTTGTGAATCCGATGGTTGAGTCCGTTTGTGAACCCTTTGCTGAATCCATTTGTGAATCCATTGGTCGAATCCGTTTGTGAATCCAAATGCTTGTTATGTGTATGCTTTTTAGATATATGTGCTTGTGCGATAAAATGTGTGAAGTGTGAAATTGTTCTTGTGGTGTGATGTGATTTGAAAAGCAGAGATTTGAATGAGAGAGAGATTTTGCAAAGATGGAGAAATTTCTTTTGTGTGCGATGTGATTTGAAAGGATCTTTGATGGATGATGTTCATACCTTCATTTACCATGGCCGCTTGATTCGGGATGGAGATGTTGTGGCTTTGATGGAGATGATGAATTGCTCTCACTTTCGATGGAGGCATGATCACTTTCGATGATGGGTTGGTCGTACCAAAAGGCTGTCTAGATATCTCTTGAAGAGAATCAGACCAGCGTAGTTCAAGGATGATGGAGAACGCAGGGGAAGAATCTTAGAGCAAATACTTTTACGCAAGTAAGGAGACAAGAAGAAAAAGAAAAATAAAAATCTTTTTTGTCGGTTTTTTTTTTTTTTAGTTCGTGGGTGAACCATTTTATCCATTGTGTGTTCGTAAAGCCAACCCAAGATCAAGTCATGTTCGGTCGAAGTCCGTATTGTCTCGCTTGAATTCTGTTGTCGCTGTTGTGCCCAACGAAGATTGATGTCTAGCCCCAAGATACTTGTCAATTATGGGGATTCAAAAGACTTTCGATGCCGAGATACCGAGGGATTGCTGATTGTAAAGCCCTTAGAACGCCTTTGATGCCAAACTTTGAGTGACTTGCATAGCCCCAAGATAAATCAGCTATTGGCCCATTCAAATAAATTGCCTTTTGTTGTTGACGTGAGTAAGCCCCAAGAGGAGATTATTGATACCAAGATTCGAGAGATTGCCAAGCCCCAAATGTCATGTACTTGTTGTTTGCGAGCTTGGAGATGGTGGGTTGTGAAGACATGCCGATGTAAAGCCCCAAATTATATTGGAATCGGCTCGGCATTGAGAGCGGATGCACCGTCGGGTAGGATTCTTGATAGAGATCTCATTCTTAATCTTACTGGGGAGATGAATAGCCTCATTGTGGTCGGTACCCGAATGGCGGAAAGCTTATGTCAAAAGATGCAGTAGTGTCTTGTGGTCTCGTCGAGGTCGCGGATGATAAGGTCTTGGTGTGATAAGTGTTGGTGTTGGTTCCCTAGGCACGTTTGTTAAACGTTGTATGTGTTATCATTATATTCATATTAATGAAGAGATATTTTGATTAATATTAATGCTCATGTTTGCTTATAATAATATCCGTCCCTAGAGATTGTTAAGCACTAGTATAAAGCCTAAATGATCATGGGACTTGTTTGGAACAAGGTACTAGACATGACCCGCTGTATGAGATTTATGTCATGGTCTATGTCGTACATATATCTCATATTAGTTATGTCATTTGAATCCTTAGACATGAAGTTGTTATAGTCTTCCACTTGATGAAGATTGTGTTTGACATATTCAAACGCTACCTTTAACCAGGTAGTTATAAAGGGTATGATTGGCATAATCGGATTCACGTAGGTGTAAGGATCCCGCCCCCGCGCGGATGAAACGCGACGAGTTTTGGGGGCGAAAAAGCCGAACACGGTTATCTCACAAAACATAACAGAGTCGCCACTTTTGTTAATTATTTAACCCAACAAAAGAAAAGGTTAGAGATTCTATTAGTTTGGAGGTCAGGTTACGCCTTGGGAAGAGTTTCACGTCACCCAAGTCGCCTCGGATAGGACCGAGTCTCCCTAATGTTAGTTAACGAAAGTGCATGTGTGTGTGTGTGTTTTCAAAATGGGAGAAACTGACTGTTTAGGCAAAACCAGTTAATTATTTAACAGAAAAGGTTTACTTTGCAAACTTTCTGGTCAGAAAGGGAAGAAACTGGAAAATGCCCTCCCTGGCCAAAGTAGCCGTACGGATGGGGAGGGCTCTCCAGGGCATTTTTACAGTTTATCAGAAAACAGTCCAGTTTCAGTCAAAACAGAGTATCCTTGCTGAAACTGGACTGGAATGTTGATTTCCAGTTTATGATTAACAACAAAACCTTGAAAAGTTCATTCCTATGCACTTTGATCATCAAAGGAACCCCAAAAACAAAGATTTAGGTGTGATCAAAGGCAATCATTGGAGAGATTTATGAAAAGTTGATGAACATGGCATTTAGACCAAAATGACCATTTTGGTGGATAAAGATTGAAACTTTACCACCAAAATGGACTTATTATACATGATTAAACCCTTAGGGACAAAAATATAACATAAAGATCAAATTTTTATGTCTCATACTTGGTGATTTATGGCTAGATCATGGTTGGGATGATAAAGATTGAAACTTTATCCCCCAATCATGACTCTTATGGCCAAACAAGAACAACATCAACATGAAATTTAACAAATCATGATCATCCTAGGTTTTATCCCATAAATCACACACTAGGCATGAAGAGAACCTTGAATCACCTCATGATTTGGTTCCAATATACATATATAATCATAATATATATATTTTGGAAGGCCAAGACTTGTATAATATATAGATATAGTGCTTGAAAATGGACAAGACTTGCAAGAAATATAAAGGGCTTGAAATGGACCAGACTTTGAAAGAACAAGAAAAAATAGTACAAGATAAACAAGTAATATGAACAAAGATAAAAGAGAGTTTGAAATGAAGAAGAAGATAGGGAGAAGGAGGCTTCACCTATGATGGTTATGCCTATCTTCCTCTATTTTCACTCAAATATGTGTATTACTCACTTTCTGCTCTCAAACTGGCAGAGTAACAGCTCTCAAAACGTTTTTCTCCCCCCCCCCCCAAAAAAAAATAATCAGTATGGGGTTCAATTTATAGAGGCTGAGGGTGCCCAACATAGCCGTACGGCTAGGGACCTCATGTGCCCAAACCATCCGTACGACTCGACTTGGCGAGCTTCTGGATTTTTCTAAGTTTAATTCCAGTCCAGTCCTGGAATATCAGGTTTATCCTAGTGAGGTCCTGGCCCATTGGTTTATCCCTAAATGGTACCAAGAATTCCTCTAACGTAGGTCAATTCAAATTGGGGTACTTACAGAGCCCCTCGGCAACTTCGTTTTTGAAGAAAGCGGGGTTGTCAACAAAACAAGCATCCTAATCTGATGGGAGGACGGCTTGGCCGATTTGGGTGAGAGATTCTAAGGCTACTCAAACCTATAAGCATTCCATTTTGATGGGAGGACGGCATAGCCGATTTGGGTGAGAGATTCTAAGGCTACTCAAACCTATAAGCATCCCAATCCGATGGGAGGACGGCTTGGCCAATTTGTTCTATGGCTGGACCTAGAGGTATAGGATTCCTACGTATCCCTATTCGAGGGAATCAAGCCTAACGTACTTCGGGTGAGAGATTTTAAGGCTACTCAAACCTATGGGCCTTAGGTGGATATTCATTCATCCTTTCCCAAACAGGCATGGCTCAAAGGCCGGGCTTGGTCGACTTGGCTCTATCGGATAGGGTCGACTCAAGGAATAGGCATGGCTCAGAGGCTCAAATAATGGGCATGGCTTAGAGGCTAGACTCGATCGACTTGGCTCTATCGGAGAGGGTCGACTCAAGGAATAGGCATGGCTCAGAGGCTCAAATAATGGGCATGGCTCAGAGGCTGGACTCGATCGGCTTGGCTTTATCGGAGAGGGTCGACTCGAGGGTAACTGGTCTTACGTCCGACTAAGGACTGCCGAGACATGTTGATAGGTTTTCTCTAACCTGGCCACTCTCGGGGATGAAGCTTTTCTTAACCTAATCATGACTATACTGGTCTTACGCCCTAACAAGGGCTGCCGAGGCGATAACATCTTAACTTTCATCCTGGACTTACGAGGTACGGCCGGGACTTTCACGATTTCACTTTCTACCCTGGACTTACGAAGTACGGTTGGGTCAATAAAATCCAATGGTCTTACGTCACGTCGGACGGCCAAGGACGAATCTCGCAGAACCTAATGGTCTTACGTCACGCCGGACGGCCAAGGACGAACCTCACGGAGCCTAATGGACTTATGTCATTCCGGACTGCCAAAGGACGAATCTCGCAGAACCTAATGGTCTTACGTCACGCCGGACGGCCAAAGGACATTCTCACAAAACCTAATGGTCTTACGTCACGCCGGACGACCAAAGGAAAATTTTTCATATTTTTAACTGGACTTACGAAGAACAGCCACGTTAACTTTCCAAATTCAAACTCTTAACCTGGACTTACGAAGTGAGGCCGGGTTAAATTTCAAACTCTTAACCTGGACTTACGAAGCACGGCCGGGCTAATTTCACATTTTCAACCTGGGCATACGAAGTACGGCCGGGTCAAATCACATTCTTAACATGGGCTTACGAAGTACGGCCGGGCTAAATCACATTCTTAACCTGGGCTTACGAAGTACGGCCGGGCTAATTTCACATTTTCAACCTGGGCTTACGAAGTACGGCCGGGTCAAATCACATTCTTAACCTGGGCTTACGAAGTACGGCCGGGCTAATTTCACATTTTCAACCTAGGCTTACGAAGTACGGCCGGGTCAAATCACATTCTTAACATGGGCTTATAAGGTACGGCCGGGCTAAATCACATTCTTAACCTGACCTTATGAATGGCCGGGTCAAATCACACTCTTAACCTGGGCTTACGAAGTACGGCCGGGCTAAATCACATTCTTAACCCGGGCTTACGAAGTACGGCCGGGCTAATTTCACACTCTTAACCTGGGCTTACGAAGTACGGCCGGGCTAAATCAAAGAGCTGGTCTTACATCCATCTAGGGACTGCTTGGTTTTGATTTTCATTGGGAACCTAATTTTTCTAGGTTCAACTCAAGTTGTATGAGCCAAGAGGGGCATTTTTCGTTTTCCAAAGGGAGGGGGCCTAAGTTCTATTTCAGAAACCTGGGGGAAACCAATGTTCAAGGCGCCAGGGGCCAAAGTGTAAATTGTGGGCTGAGATTTCCTCTCGTCCAAACCAGCCGTACGGCTTAAGGAGGCGTCTCCTTATTTTTCAACGGATGGTTGCTGCACATTTCAAAACTCAGGCCGAAAATCAGAGAAGGAGGGGCGATTTTTGAGAGCATAACTTCACCCTTTTCCCGAAATTTCTACATAATTCGTTCTAGGTTTGCTCATGGATGCTCGGGCAAGAAGAGGTTACCCAAGGGGAGCGGATAGAAGGCTTGACATGGTCCGGAATTTCCGGGGCTACCATATTGCCTTAAATGATGTGGGAGCGGGTTTCTACAAGTCTCCCGACGTCCATCTATGTCACGAACAAGCGGTAATCATCCTTTCCTACTCGATTCATGTCCAATTTGAGCATTTTGTGCATTCCTTAGTCTTAGGGCCTACGTTCATGCTATTTGAGATCTTTGCATTTCTTAACACAATTTCATGAAATTAGCCTGTTTTTTGTGTCGTTAGGATCACTAGAGACGTGAGCACGTACCCATTGCGTCATTTGGACATGCCTAGCTATACTTCCCAAAATCGAAGTGCGTGTGTATAAACTACTTATACCTAAGGCTCGAGTAATCATTTTGACACATTCAAGGGTGTGCTAGTATTTCCTGGGACAAGTTGTCGCATTTTAATGTAGGTTCGGGACACTAAGTCTTGGAATGGGGATAGTTTTTTTTTTTTTTTTTTTTTTTTTTTGGGGACAGGATAACACCTTTCTAAACAAAACATTGCACATTCCCTATATAAACACACCCCCAAACGGTTATCGCAATTTGAAAAAGGAGAAAACATTTTATACACACACCCTCAAATGTTTATCGCAATTTGAAAAGGGAGAAAACATTTTATACACACGCCCTCAAACGCTTATCGCAATTTGAAAAGGGAGAAAACACATTTTATACACACGCCCTCAAACGGTTATCGCAATTTGAAAATGGAGAAAACACATTTTTCAAACACACGCCCTCAAACGCTTATCGCAATTTGAAAAGGGAGAAAACATTTTATACAGACGATTTACTCATCACATTCATTTATCACATGCATTGGTATTTTAAATCTGTGTTATTCATACCTTTGCTGTGTTTACCTACAGGGCGGTGATCCTAAATCTCGGGGATCTCCCGACATGTGCTTCTCCCTGTGGGAGGCTATGCCCGTGGCTGTCGGCGACGAGCCTGGTCCGAGAGACTGGGTAGAGGGGACCGGCCTGGTGCCGTTCATTCATGCTGTGGCCCAGCTGGCGAGCACTAACAGGAGTCTTGGGCTCATTACGGCCTTGGGCGAGCATTGGTGGGATACCACCCACACTTTCCATTTGAGCTGGGGGGAGGTGACCGTGACCCCTGCCGACTTTTCTGCCATCACCGGGCTTTCCTTTAGTGGCGGGCC
This sequence comes from Campanula takesimana, assembly GCA_026119855.1. NCBI lineage: Eukaryota > Viridiplantae > Streptophyta > Magnoliopsida > Asterales > Campanulaceae > Campanula > Campanula takesimana. Next base: position 288,435 of record JAOWBW010000677.1, on the reverse strand, counting down.
TGTTATCTGGACCGATCGACTCTCGTCCCCGGACATCCAGGCACTTATTGGCTTCTCGGGCCCTACCAAGGGCTTGAGGATCACGGTGCAGGCTGTTGAGCGGGCCATTCGGGACAGGATCCCAGAATATTTGGCGGGCTTGGTGACCACGGAGCAGCTCGGACAAGCTTATGTGTGGCTCCTTCTCAGCAACACCCTCTTCCCTAATGCCGACACTACCTGCATGCCCTCTCCTCGGGTCATTGACTACTCCTGAGACCGTCCGGAGTATTGCTTGGGGAGAGGCTAGGTTGGCCGAGCTGTATATGGAGCTTGACAAGTTTAGCCGGAAATCAAGCAAGTCCTTGGCTTGATTCCAGTTTGCCCTAGAGGTAGATTCTTTCTTTTCCCTCATTCTGTTATCTCCTTCTCATTCTCTTTTTCCAGTTTTCGGCATCTTAACGTTTCCCTTGCCATTTTCCTTTCAGGATTGGTGCTATGAGATCTTCGGTGGCTATCCATGGGAGCTGACCGTTTATCCCACTATTACATTCCCGACCATGGTCTGTTGGGCTCGAGAGGCCCGAAAGAAGAGGGGGTCCAAGGGGCGTGTCTCCGTTCGCCATGCCGACGTTCGGGAAGTGCTGAGGGGCGCCGTGCCGACCGAACTCAACCTCTTTCCTTGGTCAAGGTATGAGGGGAAAGGGCTAGGCGTTGACCTATCTGAGGCCCTGCGGGTCACACAGGAGAGGAGGCTTCTGGTGGGGTTCCGAGAAGAGGCCTTCTATTTAGGGGAGAGAGTGCTCTGGCAGCACGGGCTCGAGCTCATGTAGAGGGCTCCCGTTGATCCTCCTGACTCCATGTTTATGATTGACCGAAGGGATGACCCCTATCTTATGGGAGCGAGCGCCACTGATTTCATTACCGACGAGCCGTATGGGCGCTTCGTGGCCCGGAGCTGAGGTCGCCGCAGGTAGTGGCTTCTGTGGTGGCTCCTCCGATGTGGCAGGACTTCTCATTCATATATTCAGATGGTCGGGTCCACATGGTGGCCACATCCATGGCTGGAGAGGGGGCCCCACCTGAGGATGCTCCTGAGGGCATGGTATGTTTTCATTCCTTTCTCTCACACTCACTCATCCCATTTCCCTATCTCTTCCACTGAACCATTTAATTTCCCTGTGGAGGTTGCGGCGCGGGCTTTGTTGGATAAACCCTCCCTCATGAAACGAGCCAATAGGTGGCTGAAGAGGTTTGTTGGGCACTCCTCCAAGGGGCCTCAGACTGAATCACGATTCGCACTGGGCAAAAATTTGGTGAGTGGTGGGGAGAGGTCTTTCCGATGGGCCTCGAGCGTAGAGCTTCCCCCATCCTTTGTCCGTCGCCATACCTTAGGTGGAGCTGATTTGGAGGCCTTTTGGGATTCGCTCCGTGACCCCGGCTTTCACGAGCTCGCCCCGGATCCTTTTGCTCATTTGGCCTTAGAGCGTGTAGAGCCCCCGCCGATCAGACACCTCGGTCCTCATTCCTATATTCCTCCTTCCTTCTTTCCGGGCCAATCCTCTTCGGGTGAAGGCTCGAGCTTGGCGGAGTCCATCTTCTTCTTCGACCCCAACATGTACCCATCTCACCTCTTGGAGAGGGTTCACTCGCCTCCAGAGGATCCTTACCCAGATTCTGATTAGGATGTACCTATGTGAACAATTTTTCTTTCGGTTTGTTTTATTCGAAACCATGTATGAAAATTTGTTATCTTTGGTTGTTTAAAACATTGTCCTTTTATTTGTAAATTCACCATTTATGCATAGCTTGGGCCTCGAGAGGGATTCGTAGTCATTTCTGGACCGTCGGGGATTCCCGAGATGTTATTGGACTCAATCATGCGAAGTTTGACACATGTCTGACAGGTTTCGGACAAGTGAAAATGATTTTCACTCGTGGGAAATCAGCTGATACAGGCTGCTGATATGATTTTTTTTTTTACAGGGAAAAACCAGCCGTACGGATCATACAAGCATGGTTGACTTTTTGACCAAGGTTTCTGAGGACTTTTAGGGAATTTTGACAGACGGGAGGCCATATTTGACTCGAACCATTTTACCCAAAGCATGACTCTTCGTTGGCCCTTCCATCGCACGATTATGGCTTGCCAGCCCCAGTGCTTTAACTTTGCCAGGAACTACTCCTTGGGTTTCGCAGTCATGGCTTGCCAGCCCCAGTGTTTTGCCTTTGCTCGGAAACTACTCCTTGGGTTTCATAGTCATGGCTTGCCAGCCCCAGTGTCTTGTCTCCGTCGAGGACTACTCATCAGGCCTCGTGGTCATGGCTTGCCAGCCCCAGTGTTTTATCTTTGCCGGGAACTACTCCTTGGGTCCCCATCCTATTCTTTTGGGCGCGTATCCTCCTTACCCGGGACGCAGTCCTCTTTCGTACGGGTTTCCTCTTCCTAAGCAATCCAAACATATCATTTTTCCTTCTTCCGCATATCCCATCATCTTATCTTCCTAGGAGTGGCCTAGTTGACTCTGACACGGACAGGAGCAAGCCATGCTTGTTCACACGAATAGACACACATAGGCATTTACGGGAGTGAGTCCCTTTTCTGAGGAAGGAATCCTATGGACAGAAATTCAAGTGTTTGGCTCTCTCCTAAGATGTGGAAAAGAAGACTTGTCGAGGCATTCAAAACCAGCCTTAGTTAATGTCATCAAAATGATTGCTCGAATGAACCGTGTCCAGCATTAGATCAAAATTCAAGCAATTAGCCTTAACATATATAAATGTTGTGATCATTTAATATTCAGATTCGATCAATGGCAAGATCGAGGTGCGTTTAGGAGGGATTGGTCATTATCTGGGAAATTGGTCATTGATGGGAACAAAGGAAGGGAACCGGGTCATTTTGGGAGAGCCGAGGTTTGATGGATTCATTTCATGCTATGACCGGACCCGAAGGTTGCCTACGTTCCCCTCAATACGAGGAGCTCAGGTCGCCGTAGTTCGGCTTTGAGGCCGTCTTTTGCTGAAGTTGGCTTTCTTTTGATGTCGTCTCGGGGGACATTGTTGCTCGCTTACGCTTTGCGTTGATCTCTTTGAGATGGGCCTCTTGGGATGAACCCTCCTTGGTGTGGATGGGTCTCTTGAGACTAGCATTTCATTTTTTTTCTATTTCCTTTCCTCTTTTTTTTTTTTTTTTTTGAAAGGGGAGGAGGTAATTATCGGCCCTAGCTTGCTTTCTTGGGCATTGGCTCCTTTGTATCTTTGATTTCGAAGATCTGGGAAGCCCTTTGCTTGGTTGTACACGTGCAATCACAGTTGCATCTTGGCAGTTGAGCAACAACGTCCTCACCTCTTCGCTGTCTCGGGATACCTTCGATGTGCATCAGGAGTTTGTTTCAGAAAGGTGTATTGGGTTGTGTATCGGGGAAGTGTATGAGGGAAGACTTGCCATTAATGGTTTTCTTCATACCAATTGATCACAACATTCATTCATATCAAGATTAATTGTTTGTATTTTTTACTCTTTTGCGTTTGGGTTCGTTCATCCTTGAATGAGTCATCGTTGACTATTATGTTTGGGAGTCAACTCATCATTTTGGGGATATAGCAATCATTTGACAACATTAATCAAAGCGGTTCTGAGAGTTAATGCGTTTTTCAAGATAATTCCTCAAGTCTAGAGAGAATAGAAGTAAAAGTGATTCATATCATTCATAAGGCTCGATTTTTACAATCATAGACTCGACATGTTGGTTACATTGACTTGACCTTTACCAATTTCGTGGCCTTTTATAGACTCCCGCCTCGTAGGGTGTTTTGGAACAGCAAAAATACAAGGGATCCTATCCATTACAGACTTTTGAAGACTCTCTAGAACCTATTGATATTAGGCCACTCCTAGGATTCTTTTCTTCTTCTTCCTTTTCTTGACCTCACACCCATTCATCGCCTTGCTTGGTGATAACCTCCTTGTCGATGAACGATTGGATATGATTGCTCAAGGTGAGACAGGCGTTCGTAGAGTGACCCGAGGCCTGGTGGTACTTGCATTGTTGCTTACGATCATGGTGCGCCCCGAGCGGTTCGGTCCATATCACGTGGCGACCCAGCGGTTCCATCTTTCCTATCCAGAGCAAGTGTTCCAACATTTGTTCCCTCGGCATTCCTAACTCATGGAACCAACGATAATGGGCCCCTTTCTCTTGGGGGTGAAATCCTCCCACAACTGCCGCGGGCTTCCCATGGGATACTGTAACGGGCTGAAGCTGATCTCGAGGCTCTTGCCCATCTTGGACTGAGCAACCAGGGGTGGTCCCTGGTGAGGGATACAGCTTCTCCGAGGACCTTTTAATCTCCTCGATAGATTTTATAATCTCATGCAGGCATTCTCGGGTGTTCCTCGAGGTCATCGTATTTTTCCTCAAGGTCCTTCCTGAGCTTTGTGCCATTCTTCTCCCACAATTCTTCGACCCTCTTGTGGAAGAGCTCCTTAATTTCCTCACGGAGCTGTTGGACCACTTTGATCGCCTCATTACGATCAACCTCGGCCCTCCGCACTTGCTCTCTCATTGTGCTGACTGTCCTTTCTAAGAGCTTTACTCTGCCCTCCAATCGGGCCTGTGCGTCCAATCTAATGTCTATCTCGTTTGCTTGAGCTTTGCTTTCCATTGTTTTCTATAACACGAAAGACAGGCGAGCCGGAAGAACACCATGGAAGGATTTTCGAAAAGCCATGCTTTGAGTAAAACAGAGACTCGATACAAACGAGATTTTGACTCTTTGAGAGAAGCGAGTTTGACCCCTGTTGGGGGGGGGGGAGCCCAAGCCATGTATTTTGGTTGAATTCAACAATTTTCACCTTTTAGAAAAGGAATTTTGTTTATTCTTTCGATTGTTATTAGGTAATCATGCCACACGAACAAACGTTAGTGCATAGTTCAAAAGCTTAGCATTTGTTGTTCATGTTTACTTAAAACACATTTATTCCTAACGGGTTGGAAAAGATCTCTCTTCTTTTTCGCAACTATTCTACATCCTGGATCAGTGGAGGCTATCACTACGCCTATAGACCCCTCGTTTTTTACCTGCCTTGCACACTCCCAAGGATGGACTGTCCCGGGCGAGGGTCCTATAGGGCAAGCGACTTCCACCGACCGAGATTAACGAATCTACAGTCTAGTGCGCCGCAAGATTCCAAATGCGTGATCCATTCCAATCATGATTAAGCCCCGGTCAAGATCGAGATTCGTCTTAGGGACTTAAGGGACTTCCGGCATATCCTCATCTTTGGTGAGGGCTCTCGAACCTTATCCTTGGGCTTAAGGATGATTAGCATGGACCATTCATTAGGGCTTGACAACACGGTGTCACCCTATCCTTAATACATGACTTAGGTTAATTACGGTCAACATTAACGCGTAAGTCAAGGACCGGGTCAAAGTTGACCATGGTCACACTTGCTTTCATAAGGAGTCATGACTCGGGCATTAACTTGGCCACAATTAATCTCAGACACGTATTAGGGACGTGGAAACGTGAGCTAGACCAAAAAGCAACCAAGGTCTCGGTATTTGTGTGTCACGGACGAGTGTGGTTGACTCGGCTCAGAAGGGGAGGTGGAATGGACCCGTGCGCGCTAGAAGGGCACAAGAGCACCAATCAAGTTTCATCGTGGCATCCATCTCAGGTTTAAAGGGTATTTGGAACGTGCAAGGTCAAGTGCTCGTAGTGTGAAGCCATTCTATGTTCCCTTTTGAGTAAAAATAGAAATTTTCAATTCGTTTTAACATCATGAACAATGCACAAGCAACATATGAACAGGCATGAATGAGCATAATCAAAAAAAATGAGCAAGCATGAATAAGCTATTTACACAAGCAATCAAGCAAGAATCATATGAACAAACAAAGCCAAAACTTGTATGTACAACAAATTGTGCACAACCAAAGAATCCTTTGAAATCAACATTTTTCAAGAAGAACAATTCTTTTGAAAATCATTTGCAAAACAAGTTGTGTACAACAAAGAATTCAAAATCTTTTACAAAATGGGTCATGCACAAGGAGGTTTTGAAAACCCAAATTTATGCCCAAAAGTTTGTGCATGACCAAGCTTCAAAAACCAAGTTTTGGCTAGAAAAGAAGAAGGTAATGTACTCAAACAAAACTGTAAATTTGGAACCTGGACAAGCAGAAGCCAAAGGGACACAGAATGTTCCTGCCCTGCACAAAATTGTTAAATTTTGGAACATTCTGTTCCCTGCCCAACATAGCCGTACGGCTATATCATGCTGGCAATTATTTTTTAGTGTTTTTCAACTTCTGATCATCAAGCCCCAGTTCATTGCATCTCCAGAACAGTTTCATCTCCAGAAAGTTCAAATAGAAACACAGCACACACAAAACAAACACAAAAGTTAACGGAAATGGGGAACGGGAGTTTGACCCACACAAAAGCACCCCCAAAATTTCTAAAAAGAAGTTTGTGGACACTTTCTTCCCCAGCGGAGTTGCTACTGTAAGGATCCCGCCCCCGCACGGATGAAACGCGACGAGTTTTAGGGGCGAAAAAGTCGAACACGATTATCTCACAAAACATAACGGAGTCGCCACTTTTGTTAGTTATTTAACCCAACCAAAGAAAATGTTAGAGATTCTATTAGTTCGGAGGTCAGGTTACGCCTTGGGAAGAGTTTCACGTCACCCAAGTCACCTCGGATAGGACCGAGTCTCCCTAATGTTAGTTAACGAAAGTGCATGTGTGTGTGTGTGTTTTCAAAATGGGAGAAACTGACTGTTTAGGCAAAACCAGTTAATTATTTAACAGAAAAGGTTTACTTTGCAAAATTTTTGGTCAGAAAGGGAAGAAACTGGAAAATGCCCTCCCTGGCCAAAGTAGCCGTATGGATGGGGAGGGCTCTCCAGGGCATTTTTACAGTTTATCAGAAAACAGTCAAGTTTCAGTCAAAACAGAGTATCCTTACTGAAACTGGACTGGAATGTTGATTTCCAGTTTATGATTAACAACAAAACCTTGAAAAGTTCATTCATATGCACTTTGATCATCAAAGGAACCCCAAAAACAAAGATTTAGGTGTGATCAAAGGCAATCATTGGAGATATTTATGAAAAGTTGATGAACATGACATTTAGACCAAAATGACCATTTTGGTGGATAAAGATTGAAACTTTACCACCAAAATGGACTTATTATACAAGATTAAACCCTTAGGGACAAAAATATAACATAAAGATCAAATTTTTATGTCTCATACTTGGTGATTTATGGCTAGATCATGGTTGGGATGATAAAGATTGAAACTTTATCCCCCAATCATGACTCTTATGGCCAAACAAGAACAACATCAACATGAAATTTAACAAATCATGGTCATCCTAGGTTTTATCCTATAAGTCACACACTAGGCATGAAGGGAACCTTGAATCACCTCATGATTTGGTTCCAATATACATATATAATCATAATATATATAGCTTGGAAGGCCAAGACTTGTATAATATATAGATATAGTGCTTGAAAATGGACAAGACTTGCAAGAAATGTAAAGTGCTTGAAATGGACAAGACTTTGCAAGAACAAGAAGAAATAATACAAGATAAACAAGTAATATGAACAAAGATAAAAGAGAGTTTGAGATGAAGTAGAAGATGGGGAGAAGGAGGCTTCACCTATGATGGTTATGCCTATCTTCCTCCTTTTCACTCAAATATGTGTATTACTCACTTTCTGCTCCCAAACTGGCAGAGTAACAGCTCTCAAAATGTTTTTCTCCCCCCAAAAATGATCAGCATGGGGTTCAATTTATAGAGCTGAGGGTGCCCAACATAGCCGTACGGCTAGGGACCTCATGTGCCCAAACCATCCGTACGACTCGACTTGGTGAGCTTCTGGAATTTTCTAAGTTTAATTCCAGTTCAGTCGTGGAATATCAGGTTTATCCTAGTGAGGTCCTGGCCCATTGGTTTATACCTAAATGGTACCAAGAATTCCTCTAAAGTAGGTCAATTTAGATTGGGGTACTTAAAGTAGGGAAGAATAATAAGCTAAGATGGATTTGTCCCTCTTCGGAGAGATGGTCTCTGGGCCCATTTGGTATTATACCAATAAAGTTGGTGACCAAGAATTGGACCATGTTCTAAATGGTAGGTCATGATTGCTAGAACCTAATCATATCTTATGGGTTCATGCTTGGACCCATTGTGAACTCAGTGTAGAGGGATAGAAAATCCTAAAGACTGAATTAGAATTATGGATTCTGGTGGCACGACCGTCTGGTTTTAGGACATGACCGTGCTAAAGTGCTTGGCACGACCGTGGCACGACCGTACGTAGGCAACCGTGATCAGAAAAGGGATGCCAGGCTCGCCCCCGCACGACCGTGCCAGTTTAGGGCACGACCATGCCAGTTTTATGGCACGACCTGCCAGAGCTGCTTGGACAGAAAGATTGTGCATTAATTTGGTGACGGGATTTAGGTTTCCTAGGTCCTTAAGGGTTAAGGACTAGGACCTATTTAAGCATCTTTTTACCAGCCATTAAGAATAAGAAACCTAGTGGTTTGAGAAAACAATATTCTTGATTAGAGATTTGGAATCCAAGATCAAGAATTCATAATTCCATATAGTCTTTATAATTGTGAAAGCGTGTTTCATAATTTGGTCTAGCAACCAAGATCAAGTGTTCTTGATATTCGTTCGTGGTGTGGATACCGCTAGAGGGTGAAACTTATCATCTTCAAAGTTCGTGATTCTTGCTCTGTTCGTGATCAAGCTTTCAAGCCTCCACCGAATTCAAGGTTGCAAATTCAAAGTCATCAAGGGTTAGTATTCTAGTATTCATTATGCATGTATTTGATATAATCATATGAATGGATCTATGAGCTTTGGGTTTCATGAAAATTTTAAATGCTTAATTCCGCTGCGCATGTTACTATGAAACCCAACAGTGGTATCAGAGCCCCGTTCATGTTGATTATTTCAATACATAATCATGTTGTGTGTATATATATTGTTTGTTTATGTGCCTAGTATGATTTGAATATTGGGATTATGATGTTTATGTGTTACATGGATTTATGTGGTTTATTGTTTTATAAACTTTAATCGCACTATTCAATCGCAATAAAAAATTATGGTGGATTTAAAATCGTTTGGCGTATCAATTTTTATTGGATCAAAGTATTGATAATCTAGGGATTCATGAATTGTTTATTCAAGGTTTTGATGATCATAGTGATTGGATCACTAAGAACACCAAATCCTAATTGAATCGGGAAAAAAAATTTGAGACAAAATTTTGGAACTTAAAAATTTGGAATTTTCAAGGGGTCCGACCGGACCCATGCAGAGACCCGACCGGACTTAGGGTTTTGGTGTGGGGGCTCGTACTAGGGTTTGGGTTGGACCTTAGGGTTTAATTTTCCTATTTGTTTTAGTCTTGTGATACTGAGATTGGATCAAGGTTTGGATGGCTAGCCTACGTTCATCGAGACTGTGTTTCTCAAACTTGATCACAATCAAAGATTCAAAGATAAAACGAAGTTAGAATTATGAAGAGTTCATAATTGCTAAAATTGAGAAACAAAGTTCTTGATACAAGTTTGGAGATCCATGTGGAATTGTGAATGCAATTGGCATACGTTCATCGAGACCATCTATTGCTTAGTTTCGGCCACATGGACTACTTTCTTGGTTTCTTGAATTAGTGAGGAATTGTGGTTGCCTTATGGCTTAGTTCGGCCGCACTTCTTGTTGTCTTGATTTGGAGATGATAACCAAGGTTCAAATAGTCTCATCCTCATAATTATAGAAAAACTAATGACACATAAATATTATGCTTAAATTAATGATGATTAATTTAGTGGCTAAACTTGATGCGTAACATGTTTATATTATGTGCTCATAAATGTGTTGTATGCTATATGTGATCAACCTTCAAGAAAATTTTAAGTCCTCTTGTCTGCCATGATTAAAACACTTGTAAGTACATGGGTATTTTCATGTGGGCTCGCCAAAGCGAGGTGCATTGATTTTATTCATGTATGAGAAAGATGAGTGAATAAGAGTTTCCTATACGTTTAAAATGGTTGGACTTAATTAAGCGTCAAAACAGTTTTGGGCTTAAGGCAAAGATGAGATTAAACATGCTTTAGAAATTAGATCTCTAAGAATCATATGGGATATGATTGACAAGAATGTTGGGTTTCGTAGTAACATGCGCAGCGGAATTAAGCATTTAAAATTTATGAAACCCAAAGCCATGGATCCGTTCATATGATTAAATCAAATACAATAACATGAATATAGGATAAAACTAACCCTTGATGGCTATCAAATTTTCTCTTGGTCTTTGGTGGAGATTCGAAGACTTGATCACGATCACAAAGCTTGAACACGAACTTTGAAGATGATGATTTTCACCCTCTAGCGGTATCCACACTTCGAACGAATATCAAAGGAGCTTCTTTGATCTTGGTTGCTAGACCAATATTATGAAACACACTTTCACAATATAATAAAGAACTATATGGAATTTATTTGTGAATTATTTTGTTCCTCAATCAATGATATCTTAGAACAAAATAAAATCTCTCTCAAACTCTTTGAGACTCACAAAAGCACTTGTCTATATGGTCTGGCCGAATTGGGGTTTTTATACACAATTAAGACCTATTCCAAATAGGAATCTTGTGCCAAAAACCTTCCTAAATCGAATTAGGAATTATTCTGCCGACATACCAGGCGCCCGCCTGGTACCACCCAGGCGCCCGCCCATTTGGGCAGAAGGTCAAGGCCTTTTCGGCTTATTCAGGCGCCCGCCTGGTTCAACCCAAGCGCCCGCTTGGTTGACCGGGAGGCCCAGAATATTTCCAGAAATTCCCTTGAAGCCCTTCGACCCTAAATTCCAATATAATTCTTTTATTTAAGATTCGTTCTATTGTGTGTGACCCTCTAGGATTATACTAAGTTGGCAATGGGCTCAAACATGATCCCATAAGATATGATTAGGTTCTAGCAAACCGTCATACCTACCCAAATAGCATAACTAGATACAAGTTCGCATTCCTTTAGAATATGTCATAATCTCTTTGTCCTCGATGTCATTGAACACAAGTCATGGTCAACAAGTCAACTTGTTTTTGTTCAATACTTTCTCGATTCCGAATATGTTGATAATCCAAATGACATTGATCTAATCAATCCATTTGAGTTTGGCCAAACATTTCATCAACATCATTCCTACGAGGGGCCCAAGCTTGACATCTCTCCGAAGAGGGACAAATCCATTTGGCTTATTATTCTTCCCTACGTGAATCCAATCATGCCAATCATACCCTTTATAACTACCGTGTTAAGGCAGCGTTTGAATATGTCAAACATAATTTTCATCAAGTGGAAGACTATAATAACTTCATGTCTAAGGATTCAAATGACATAACTAATATGAGATTTATATATGACATTGACCATGACATAAATCTCATACCGCGGGTCATGTCCAGTACCTTGTTCCAAACAAGTACCCATAAATCTAACATGATCATCCCATGATCATTTAGCCTTTATACTAGTGCTTAAGAAGCTCTAGGGACGGAGATTATTATAAGCAAACACGAGCCACAATAATAATCCTATTATCTCTTTATTATCATGATAACTTACAACGTTCAACAAACGTGCCTAGGGCACCAACACCAACAATCTCCCACTTGCCCTAGGCCCAATTCCCTAGGTATCCAATACCCATGGACCTAACATGACCATCATGTCTTAGCTTGTGGAAGTCCCATTGTTTAGTGTGTCCGTAACGTTATCATTAGTAGGTACTTTGCATATATGTACGTCTCCCTTATCAACGATTTCTCGAACGATAAGAGAACGCCTAAGTATGTGTTTGGATTTGGGATGTGCTCTTGGTTCCTTTGCTTGATCAATAGCACCACTATTATCACTAATATGGTCTATTGGATTAGCAATACTAGGAACCATCTTAAGTTCACCAATGAACTTCTTAATCCAAACAACTTCCTTTGCAGCATCCTATGCAGCGATATAGTTAGTTTTAGTCATAGAATTAGTGACTGTACTCTGATTGGAACCATTCCAACTTACAGCTTCACCATTAGTTATAAGACTCGATTGCGATTTTTCTATTATCTTTGTCAGTTTGGAAGTATGCATCCGTGTACTCATATACGACGAGATCATCTTCTATCCCTCCATAGATCAAAACAAATCTTTAGTCCTTCTTAAGTACTTTAAGAATTGTTTCACAGCCATCCAGTAATTCTCACCGGTTGTCGGATTAATATCTACTCGTCATGCTCCAAGCATTTAGATATATCTGGCTTAGTACTTATCATGGTATGATGGATCCAATTGCCGAAGCAAATTGCATCCCATTCATTCTTCTCATGCTCATCATTTGTCTCAGGACATTTGAGTCTTTGCATAGAAAACTCCATGTAACATTAACAACCGTCCTCTCTTAGAATTTTCTTTGCGGAATCTTCTAATGACTTTGTCAATGTATGTACTTTGGCTTAATCAATTAGCTTCTTTGATCTATCTCTATAGATCTTAATGCCAAGGACATATGCAGTTTCATCCATATTCTTTATTGCGAAACACTTTTTTAACAAAGTCTTTTCAGACTAACGTATAGGAATTTCGTTTCCAATGAGCAATATGTCATCCACATATTTAATTTAAGGAATATCACTATGCTCCCACTAATCTTCTTGTATATACAAGGTTCATCAAGTCAAACTCTTTTGATTTATCAAAACGGAGATTCCAACTCCCACAAGTTTGCTTTAATCCATCCAATGGATTTCTGCAACTTTCATAATTTGTCAGAATTTTCTTTGACTGTCAAAACCTTTAGGTTGTATCCAATACATCCTTAAGTGAGTTCCCGTTGAGGAACACTTGTTTTGACATCATTTTGTCAATTTTCATATTCCAAATATGAACATGTGACTACGAGAATTCTAGTAAATTTCTTTGCTATCCATGTAAAATTTTCTCCAAGAAAACTCATTCCTCTCCTTTGGTTTTTTACACCTTAGGTTAGAATGATCAAGTTCCAAACTTGATTATTACATATGGGTTGGCTTTTAGATTTCATGACTCCAAGTCATTAATCTAAATATGTGGAGTTGACATTGCATCTTTGATAGATGGTAAATACTTCATTCCAAATGAACTTTACCTTAACACTTTCTATTTCGAAATATCCAATATTTCTTGCAATAGATTGTGCCTTATCACATACGCAAGTTCTTGTATATCTTTTGAACGGACTTTTCATGACTCCTTGTGAAAACTTGTTCAACTTCCATCTTAGGTTAAAATATATATTTTCTAGGTCTCGAACCATTCGAGATACATTTTACTCCCATTGATTCTTTTAGAGATAAACCATTTATCTAGAAAAGTATCATCATAATCAACAAACCATTTGTTTCTTATGAGTAAAATTATATCCTCAAGTTTCCTTAGGATATCCCATGAAAATATATTTATTAGATTTAAATGTGAGTGTGTCCCAGACAACTCCTTTAAAAAAAAAAAAGGATCTCACCATCTTAAATCTTTATGAAAGACAAACCAAGTTTTCTTTCACCATTTAACCTCTCTTGATAGAATTCAGATTAGTATAATCATAGCGGTTTTAAATACATAACCCCAAAATGAATAATGGAAGATCACTTTGACTTTGTCATTCAACGAACCGTATCCAATAAGGTTCTTATACTTCCACGCAGACATATCATTTGGTATTCTTAGTGAAGTTAATTTGTGAAACCATTTCACAACTTTAATGATGACTGTCAAATTCTTGGTTTAATTATTCATCATCATGATCCAATCATAATTTTTGAATAGTTTTACCAAGTATAACCAAAATTTTCTTTTAGCATTTCTTCTTAATGCACCATACACATCGAAATGTATTAGGTCAATTAAGACATTAGCCTTTTTACCAATCATAGTAAAAGATGTCTTGATCCAAGTAAATAAGATTTGCATAAATCATGTGATTCCAAATCATATGACTTAAAACTCCGTCCCATGGAATTTTAAATATGCATTTCTCATTTATTTGATCAAAACAATAATGCATAGAGAATTTTAATCATTTATGTTCTAGCCTTTATTACTTTGTTCTTCAAGATTTAGGATATAAGATTTATTTATATGATAACACAATGAAGTAAATCATAATAAATAAAGCACTTTTCTTATTCCAAATAAGAAATAAATATCCTTCATTATCTTATAACAAAATAATATTTCCTACTTCATTAGTAAAGCCACTTTACAAGTGTTCTATGAATAATGTTGCAACCATTGCATCATTACTGTTTGTAGATAAAACTTTACTATAAGTAGTCTTTCATCTTACTAATTATTCTGGTATCCAATACCCAATAATTAAATTTAGAAAGAATAATTTATAACATAAATATTCCGAGTGGTAGTCCCACTACCATTCCTTTTATTGATCACCCAAAATTTTGACCACAATTCTAAATGGTCAATCCAATTGCCATTTTACCAAATTGCATCTATTAGAGTTATTATTATAACCAAAATTATTTCCTTTAGGTTTGACAACTCTTGTCTTATTTTTCTTTTGGCATTTGGCCTCTTTCCATCATGAACTATGAGCATTGGAGAATCCATTCTCCACCATCTTCATCTCCACAGTTTTTCAGCATATCATGCAATTCAGAGAGATTCTTATTCATTCCAAGCATGTTATAGTTGATCACAAAGTGATTATAACTTTTGGACAATGAATCAAGAATGAGATCCGTGGCTTGCTCCAATCCAATTGGACAACCAAGTTTCTCAAGATGCTCTACGTAGCCTTTATCTTAAGCATGTGAGGTTCCACTTATTGCCCTTTACTCCTTTTGCAAGAAGTGAATGCAATAATGGTTTTATACCTCTCTTGCTTAGATTGCTCTTTGAAACATGTAACTCAACTCCACGCCTATTTAATAGGCTTCCACAAGTTCCAAACTTTGTTGGAGTTTAAGAGCACATAATCGTGAGCATAAGACAACTCACATTCCTAGAATCATAATCATGATTCTTGTGATTGTCCACTCCGGCATTGGTTCTTTTAGGAATAGGCCCATCAAGAATGTACAACCCAACTTCTTGCCTTAGAACGATTCTTAGGCCCAGGATCCAATCCATGAAGTTTGTACCATTCTTTTGAAGCATATCCTTATCAAGGATTAATCGCAATGATTTTAGTTGTCATCTACAACTTATGCAGAATTTCCAAAATTTTACAAGTACCAATCTCATTAAAGAGATAAATAATGTATTTTCCAAAAATACTCCCACTAAATTATATAACCTTCTTATACATCCAATGTATAATATAATTTAAATGGGCTAAGATCCAACTTTAATTTAATTTTAAGTAGGCTTTGCCGCACTGCTCAAAATTAAATTAATTAGGTAGACAACCCTGTCAATCATATCCCATATGACTCTTAGATCCTTTCATGAGACTCTTTTAAATTTGGCTAAGATCCAACTTTAATTTAATCTTGAGTCCACGGAGGCGGACCGCTCAAAATCAAATTAATTAGGTAAACAATTTCTTGTCAATCATATCCAATATTATTCTTAGTGATCCAATTTCAAAAGCATGTTTAATCTCATCTTTTGCCTAGGCCCAAAACTGTTTTGACGCCTAATTAAGTCCAACCATTTTAAACGCATAGGAAACTCTTATTCACTCATCTTGCTCATACAAAGATAAAATCAATGCACCTCGCTTTGGCGAGCCCACATGAAAGTACCCGTGTACTTACAAGTGTTTTAATCATGGCGTGGCAAGAGGACTTAAAACTTTCTTTGAAGGTTCATTACATATAGCATTCAACACATTTATGAGCACATAAGATAAACATGTTACGCATCAAGTTTAGCCACTAAATTAATCTCCATTAATTTAAGCATAATATTTATGTGTCATTAGTTTCTCTATTATTATGAGGATGAGATTATTTGAACTTTGGTCATCATCTCCAAATCAAGACAACAAGAAGTGCGGCCGAACTAAGCCATTGGCAACCACAATTCCGCACTAATTCAAGAAACCAAGAAAGTAGTCCATGTGGCCGAAACTAAGCAATAGATGGTCTCGATGAACGTAGGCCAATTGCATTCACAATTCCACATGGATCTCCAATCATTGAATCAAGAACTTTGTTTCTTAATTTTAGCAATTATGAACTCTTCATAATTCTAATTTCATTTTATCTTTGAAACCTTGATTGCGATCAAGTTTGGGAAACACAATCTCGATGAACGTAGATTAGCCATCCAAACCTTGAACTAATCTTAGAATCACAAGACTAAAACAAATAGGAGATTTAAACCCAAGATCCACACCCAAAACCCAAACCCTACCCCCGCGCCAAACCCTAGGTCCGGCCGGGTCAAGGCTTGGGTCCGGTCGGACCCCTTGCGAAAAATCCGAATTTTTAAAGTTCTAAAATTTATCTCAAAATTGTTTTTCCCGATTCAATTAGGATTTGGTGTTCTTGGTGATCCAATCACCATGATCATCAAAACCTTGAATGAACGATTTATTCTTGAATCCCTAGAATATCAAAACTTTGATCCAATAAAAATTGATAATCGAAACAATTTTAAATCCACCATAATTTTAATTGCGATTGAACAGTGCGATTAAAGTTTATAAAACAATAAACCACATAAAACGCATAGACCACATAAACATCATAATCCCAATATTCAAATCATGCTAGGCACATAAACAATTTATATACATACAACATGATTTTAGTATTGAAATAATCAACATGAACGGGGCTCTGATACCACTGTTGGGTTTCGTAGTAACATGCGCAGCGGAATTAAGCATTTAAAATTTATGAAACCCAAAGCCATGGATCCGTTCATATGATTAAATCAAATACAATAACATGAATATAGGATAAAACTAACCCTTGATGGCTATCAAATTTTCTCTTGGTCTTTGGTTGAGATTCGAAGACTTGATCACGATCACAAAGCTTGAACACGAACTTTGAAGATGATGATTTTCACCCTCTAGCGGTATCCACACTTCGAACGAATATCAAAGGAGCTTCTTTGATCTTGGTTGCTAGACCAATATTATGAAACACACTTTCACAATATAATAAAGAACTATATGGAATTTATTTGTGAATTATTTTGTTTCTCAATCAATGATATCTTAGAACAAAATAAAATCTCTCTCAAACTCTTTGAGACTCACAAAAGCACTTGTCTATATGGTCTGGCCGAATTGGGGTTTTTATACACAATTAAGACCTATTCCAAATAGGAATCTTGTGCCAAAAACCTTCCTAAATCGAATTAGGAATTATTCTGCCGACATACCAGGCGCCCACCTGGTACCACCCAGGCGCCCGCCCATTTGGGCAGAAGGTCAAGGCCTTTTCGGCTTATTCAGGCGCCCGCCTGGTTCAACCCAAGCGCCCGCTTGGTTGACCAGGAGGCCCAGAATATTTCCAGAAATTCCCTTGAAGCCCTTCGACCCTAAATTCCAATATAGTTCTTTTATTTAAGATTCGTTCTATTGTGTGTGACCCTCTAGGATTATACTAAGTTGGCAATGGGTTAAAACATGATCCCATAAGATATGATTAGGTTCTAGCAAACCGTCATACCTACCCAAATAGCATAACTAGATACAAGTTCGCATTCCTTTAGAATATGTCATAATCTCTTTGTCCTCGATGTCATTGAACACAAGTCATGGTCAACAAGTCAACTTGTTTTTGTTCAATACTTTCTCGATTCCGAATATGTTGATAATCCAAATGACATTGATCTAATCAATCCATTTGAGTTTGGACAAACATTTCATCAACATCATTCCTACGAGGGGCCCAAGCTTGACATCTCTCCGAAGAGGGACAAATCCATTTGGCTTATTATTCTTCCCTACGTGAATCCAATCATGCCAATCATACCCTTTATAACTACCGTGTTAAGGCAGCGTTTGAATATGTCAAACATAATTTTCATCAAGTGGAAGACTATAATAACTTCATGTCTAAGGATTCAAATGACATAACTAATATGAGATTTATATATGACATTGACCATGACATAAATCTCATACCGCGGGTCATGTCCAGTACCTTGTTCCAAACAAGTACCCATAAATCTAACATGATCATCCCATGATCATTTAGCCTTTATACTAGTGCTTAAGAAGCTCTAGGGACGGAGATTATTATAAGCAAACACGAGCCACAATAATAATCCTATTATCTCTTTATTATCATGATAACTTACAACGTTCAACAAACGTGCCTAGGGCACCAACACCAACAAAGAAATTATCTACCTAATTAATTTTATTTTGAGCGGTGCGCCAAAGCGTACTTGACATTAAACTAAAGTTGGATCTTAACCCAATTTCAAAAGAATCTCAGAAAAAGGATCTAAGAGTCATATGGGATATGATTGATAGGGTTGTCTACCTAATTAATTTGATTTTGAGCGGTGTGCCAAAGCGTACTTGAAATTAAATTAAAATTAGATCTTAACCCATTTAAATTATATTATACATTGGATGTATAAGAAGGTTATATAATTTAGTGGGAGTATTTTTGGAAAATACATTATTTATCTCTTTAATGAGATTGGTACTTGTAAAATTTTGGAAATTTTGCATGAGTTGTAGATAATGACAACTAACTTCGTTGCGACCAATCTTTGATAAGGATAAGCTTCAAAGAGAATTGTAGAAACTTCATGGATTAGATCCTGAGCCTAAGAATGGTTCTAAGGCAAGATGATAAGTTGTACATTCTTGCTATGCCTATTCCTAAAAGAACCCGGAGCCAATGCCCCTAGGGTGGAGGAGACAATCACAAGAAACATGAGTATGATTCTAGGGATGTGAGTTGTCTCATGCTCGCGATTATGTGCTCAAAACTCCAACAAAGTTTGGAACTTGTGGAAGCCTATTAGATAGGCGTGGAGTTAAGAGACATGTTTCAAGAGCAAGCTAGGCAAGAGAGGTATAAAACCATTGTTGCATTCACTTATTGCAAAATGAGTGAAGGGCAACGAGTGGCACCTCACATGCTTAAAATAAAAGCTACGTAGAGCATCTTGAGAAACTATGTTGTCCAATTGGATTGGAGCAAGACACGGATCTCATTCTTAAATTCATTGCCTAAGAGTTATAATCACTTTGTGATGAACTGTAACATGCTTGGAATGGACAAAGAATCTCTCCGAGTTGCATGACATTCTTAAAAACTGCGGAGATGAAGATGATGGAGAAAGGTTCTCCAATGCTCATGGTCCATGAAGGGAAAGGGCAAATGCCAAAGGAAAGGCAAGACAGACATTGTATAAAGGAAATAATTGTGGCTAAAATTATAACTCTAATTGATGCAATTTGTAACGTGGCAATTGGATTGACCATTTAAAATTGTGATCGAAATTCTGGATGATTAACAAAAGAGAATGGCAGTGGGACTACCACCTGGGACATTTATGTTATAAATTAATCTTTCTAAATTTAATTATTGGGTATTGGATACCGGATGTGGATCCCACATTTGTATAAATGTGCAATAATAAGTCAATTGAAAGACTACTTATAGTAAAGTTAGACCTACGAATGGTAATGATGCAATGGTTGCACCATTGTTCGTAGAACACTGATAAAGTAACTTTACTCATAAAGTAGAAAATATTATTTTTGCTATAAGATAATGAAGGGTATTTATTTTTTATTTGGAATAAGAAAAGTGCTTTATTTATTATGATTTACTTTATTGTGTTATCATATAAATAAATCTTATATCCTAACTCTTGAAAAACAAAATAATAACTGAGGCTATAACATAAATAATTAAATTCTTTATGCATTATTGTTTTGATCAAATAAATAAGAAATGCATATCTAAAATTCTATGGGACAGAGTTTTAAAGTCATATGATTTGGAATCATATGATTTATCCAAATCTTATTTACTTGGACCAAGACATCTTTTACTAGGAATAGTAAAAGGCTAATATCTTACTTGACCTAATACATGTTGATGTATATGGTGCATTAAGTAGCAATTCTAAAAGAAAATTTTGGTTGTACTTGGTAAAACTATTCAAAGATTCTGATTCAATCAAGATGATGAATAATTGAACCAAGAATTTGACAGTCATCATTGAGATTGTGAAATAGTTTCACAATTAACTCCACCAAGAACACCATTTGGAATGATGTGTCTACGTGGAGATATAGAACCTTATTGGATATGGTTTATTAAATGATAAAGTCAAAATTGATCTTCCATTATTTGTTTTGGGGTTATGTATTGAAAACCTCTATAGTTACACTAATTTGAGTTCCATCAAAAGAGGTAAAAGATGAAAGAAAACTTGGTTTGTCTTTCATAAAGATTTAAGATGGTGAGACCCTTTTGGAAAGGAGCTGTCTGGGACACACTCACATTTAAATCTAAGAAATATGTTTTCATGGGATATCCTAAGGAAACTTGAGGACATTATTTTACTAATAAGAAACAAACGGTTTGTTGCTTATGATGGTACTTTTCTAGATAAATTGTTTATCTCTAAAAGAATCAGTGGGAGTAAAATATATCTCGAATGGTTCGAGACCTAGAAAATATTATTTGACCTAAGATGGAAGTTGAACAAACTTTCACAAAGAATTGTGAAAATCTGTTAAAAAATGTAGAAGTACTTGCATACATAATAGGATACAATCTATTACAAGAAATATTGGATATTTCGAAATAGAAAGTATTGAGGTAAAGCTCATTGAGAATGACAAATTACCACCTATCAAAATGCAGTCTCTACTCCATATTTAGATTCTCTACTCCATATTTAGATTGATGACTTGGAGTCATAAAATCTAAAATGCAATCCATGTATAATAATCAAGTTTGGAACTTGATCATTCGTTAAGGTGTAAAAACCAAATGATGAGATTGAGTTTTCTTGGAGAAAACTTACATGGGTAGCAAGGAACTTACTAGAATTGTCATGGTCACATCTTCATGTTTGGAATATGAAATTTGACCAAATGATGTCAAAACAGCGTTCCTTAATGGGAACTCACTTAAGGATGTATTGGATACAACCTAAAGGTTTTGATAGTCAAGAAAATTCTAATAAAGTATATAAGTTGCGCAGATTCATGGGATGGATTGAAGCAAGATTATGGGAGTTGGAATCTCCGTGTTGATGAATCAAAGAGTTTGGTTCATCAAAAACGAAGATGAATCTTGTATATACAAGAAGATTAGTGGGAGCATAGTGCTATTTCTTATCTTATATGTGGATGATATATTACTCATTGGAAATGACATTCCTATACGTGAGTCTGTAATGACTTGGTTAAGAAAGTGTTTCGCAATGAAGAATATGGATGAAGCCAATATGTCATTGGCATTAAGATCTACAGAGATAGATCAAGGAAGCTAAATTGGTGTAAACCAAAGTACATACATTGACAAGGTCATTAGAAGATTCCGCATGAAAAATTCTAAGAGAGGACAGTTGCCAATGATACATGGAGTTTCTCTAAGCAAGACTCAATGTCCTAAGACAAAAGATGAGCATGAGAAAATGTGTGAGATGCCATTTGCTTCGGCAATTGGATTCACCATGCCATGATAAGTACTAAGCCGGATATATCTAATGCTTGGAGCATGACGAATAGATATCAATCCGACCCTGGCGAGAATCACTGGATGGCTGTGAAAGCGACTCTTATGTACTTAAGAAGGACTAAAGATTCGTTTTTGATCTATGGAGGTATGGAAGATGATCTCAGATGCAAACTTCCAAACCGACAAAGATGATTGTAGATCGCAATCTGATTTTGTGTTTATGTCGAATAGTGAAGCTATAAGTTGGAATAGTTCCAAGCAGAGTAAAGTCACTTAATTCTACATCTAAAGCTAAGTATATTTCTGCATTGGATGCTGCAAGGGAAATTGTTTGGATTAAGAAGTTCATTGGTGAACTTAAAGAGGTTCCTAGCACTAATCTAATAGACCTTATTAGTGGTGGTTCTATCAATCAAGCAAAGGAACCAAGGGCACATCCTAAATCCAAACACATACTTAGGCGTTTTTCATATCGTTCGAGAAATCGTTGATAAAGGAAACGTAAATATATGCAGAGTACCAAATAATGATAACGTAGTGGACACGCTAACAAAGGGACTTCCACAAGCTAAACATGATGGTCATGTTAGGTCCATAAGTATTAGATACCTAAGTGATTGGGCCTAGGGAAAGTGGGAGATTGTTGGTGTTGGTACCCTAGGCACGTTTGTTAAACGTTGTATGTGTTATCATTATATTCATATTAATGAAGAGATATTTTGATTATTATTAATGCTCATGTTTGCTTATAATAATCTCCTTCCCTAGAGCTTGTTAAGCACTAGTATAAAGGCTAAATGATCATGGGATGATCATGTTATATTTATGGGTACTTGTTTGGAACAAGGTACTGGACATGACCTGCTGTATGAGATTTATGTCATGGTCTATGTCGTACATATATCTCATATTAGTTATGTCATTTGAATCCATAGACATGAAGTTATTATAGTCTTCCACGTGATGAAGATTGTGTTTGACATATTCAAACGCTACCTTTAATCAGGTAGTTATAAAGGGTATAATTGGCATAATCCGATTCACATAGGGAAGATTATTAAGCTAAGATGGATTTGTCCCTCTTCGGAGAGATGTCAAGCTTGGGCCCCTCGTAGGAATGATGCTGATGAAATGTTTGACCAAACTCAAATGAATTGATTAGATCAATATCATTTGGATTATCAACATATTCAGGATCGAGAAAAGTATTGAACAATTCAAGTTGACTTGTTGACCATGACTTGTGTTCAATGACATCGTGGATAAAAGGATTGTGACATGTTCTAAATGGAATGCGAACTTGTATCTAGTTACACTATTTAGGTAGGTATGACGGTTCGCAAGAACCTAAACATATCTTATGGGTTCATGTTTGGACCCATTGACAACTTAGTGTAATCCTAGAGGGTCACACACGAATAGAACGAATCCTAAAGGACTGAATTAGAAATATGGAAAAATGGGTTTTTCTGGTCTAGCACGACCGTACTGGTTTTAGGGCATGACCGTGCTAAAGTGCTTGGCACGACCGTGCCGATTATAAATCACGACCGTGCCAATAATCAGAAAAGGGATGCCAGGCTCGCACCAATTGGCACGACCGTGCCAGTTTTAAGGTACGACCGTGCCAGAGCTGCTTATACACAAAGATTGTGCATTAATTGAGTGACGGGATTTAGGTTTCCTAGGTCCTTAAGGGTTAAGGACTAGGACCTATTTAAGCATCTTTTCACCAGCCATTAAGTATAAGAAACCTAGTGGTTTGAGAAAACAATATTCTTGATTAGAGATTTGGAATCCAAGATCAAGAATTCATAATTCCATATAGTCTTTATAATTGTGAAAGCATGTTTCATAATTTGGTCTAGCAACCAAGATCAAGTGTTGTTGATATTCGTTCGTGGTATGGATACTTCTAGAGGGTGAAATTTATCATCTTCAAATTTCGTGATTCTTGCTATGTTCGTGATCAAGCTTTCAAGCCTCCACCGAATTCAAGGTTGCAAATTCAAAGTCATCAAGGGTTAGTATTCTAGTATTGATTATACATGTATTTGATATAATCATATGAATGGATCTATGGGCTTTGTGTTTCATGAAAATTTTAAATGCTTAATTCCGCTGCGCATGTTACAACGAAACCCAACAATAAGGTCCCCAAATGGGTATGGTTGCTTGAGTCTTCTTGAGTTGAACTAAAGACGGATTTTCAGATGCAACTAGTGCTTGAGGCGCAAAAGCCACACTTTTTGCTTTTGATCTTGGAGAAGGGGGTGTTGAATTGCAGAAATATTGGGATTGGCCATGGCATTTTCCGCTATAACCCTGTTTTGATAGAGTTTAGCATATTGAATCTTTTTCTTTTTCTCTAAGACTTTCTTCATAGCCTCGTCGTAAGTCACAACATAAGAATCATAAAATTCATTCATAACATCGGAGCCCTCTTCTCAAACCAGAAGACCTTTGACGTGAAGTACTAAGAGACCCTTGAAGCTTGATCGCTTTCGTGAAGCCATAAGACTACTCCCAAATTTCATTGCTTGGGTATCATCCCCCAAAAATATTGTCAATTGCGAAGCCCCAATATTGCCCTTTTCTTGGATTACTGTAACGCCGTAGCCCAAAAGATTGCAGATTGTGAAGCCCCTTGAGACCTTCGCTGCCAAACTAATTGAGGAAGCTTCCAATGTTGCATATGACTTTGATAAGGCCATTGTTGGGAGGTGAAGTGAATTGCTTCTTGCCAAGGGAGACTTTCAAACTTTAGTGTAGCCCCTAGAGTGCCACCATTGATTGTAAGTGGAGCAAGAAAGGCCTATCCTTGATTGGGGGAACAGGCACGAGAACACATGACAAGAAGGAATCTTGACATTGAATTTGAGAGACTTTGAGGATAGTCTCACACATCTTTCTTGAGCGTAGCCCCTAGGGCTCATTAACTGTCAAATGAAGCAAAAAGAAGCTCTCGTTCTTGAGTCATATAGCCCCTAGGGCGTCATCATTTATCGAGAAAGGCAAGAGAATCATCCTCGTGTGGGGGAACAAACATAAGAGGACATGGAAAGAGCTACTCCATTTCTCGGGAAGCCTTTCGACATACTGTAGGGGCACATGCTTGAAGAAGCTTGAAAACTGAATTACATGTTGTTGCTATTCACTGCCTAAACCAATCGACTCACTGGGGACTATTGGTGCAACCTCTTACCCCATATCAATCATGAGCTCAGTCTCGGACGGGCCTTCTTTCACATAAGCCCAAAAATGCACATTGCAAGAACAATCTCTCTTATGCCAACAACCCAAATCGACCTTTGATTGTGCCATATCTTGTCGAGCTTTTTGCAATTCCAAAGTTGACTCAGTGGTGATTTGACTTGCTGAGGAGAGTCAATGTAGAACTTGTCTTATTTAGAGGTCGGGGATCTCCATTTCTCTTTCCCTTCTCTCTCTCACTCTCTCATTTTTTTTATGACGCACCCTGTTTTTTGCCAAGACCGCCATTTCGGGTTTTCAATCTAGCGGGCATCTCTTTTGCGTCTTCATTTTGACTTGATTAATGAGGAAGTGTGCATTGACTCTAGCTGATGATGAGAGACATGTGATTTTGTGGTGGAGACATTTTGTCACTAATGATGAGTGAAAATGACTTGACTAGGGAAGTGGTCCCTAGTATTGACTTCATGTATTTATATATTTTTTGAATGACCCACGAAGGCAAGTAAGTCATTAAGAGAGAAGAGAAGGAAAGCCCCAATTCTATTGCAAGAAACTGGGAGTATCGCTGAAAGATAAGAAGCCCCTAGACTCGACAAGGAACCTGAAATGATTTCAAATATAGGAAAGTTGTTCAATCTTGAGGTGATTAATTCATTGGCAAATGACTCGTACAAAGATGTCTTGACAAGTTCGAGAGGAAGGCCGATCACCATAATGCACTAGGGCTAAACATATCTTATTTCTTGCATGAGACCGGACCCGGAGGTTGCCTACGTTCCTCCAGTGTAGAGGCTCAGGTCACCGTAGTTCTTGTGGATACTCCATTCGATGTAAGGATTTGTTGCTTCGTCGTGATTTGTTGTTGATTTAGTTTCGTCCTTCGTTGGTGGATGATGATGTTGATCTTGTACTTCTTTGATTGAGGGGGGTTTTTTTTTGTGCTCTAACTTTTGCCTAGGTTGTTTTGAAGAGTCAACCTAGCGATTTTTTTTTTTAATCCCCCTTTGTAAACTTTTCTTGATGTTTCTCCACCTTGTTTTGCTTCTTGGCTTCGTCGTTGATGTTGTTGCTTTTGCCACAATGTTTAGCCCCTAGGCGTTCAAGTGATGGCCTTCGTTCTAAAACTTGCTTAGACATCTTTTCATCATTTTGCCAAGAATTAAATTGAACAACTTGGAATTGTGTATGAGGACAAGAACGACTTTTATTTGATAAGACCGACTCGAACTTTAACATAAGCAAGACGAGAGAAACTTGATGCACACTTAAGAGGACTTTGACTCTTTTTTTTTTAAATTCCTATTACTAGGTAGAGAAAGAGAAACAGAGATCGTTGTCATCATCCTTGTTGTTGTAGTTTTCCTTGTGGCATGATCTATGGTCGAAGCCCCATTTCAAAACCAAGCCTTTTCTTTGATGAGTTCTTGCATGTTGTCACTCTCTAATGGTTACTCTTTACCCACAGTAAATTTACCATTGTCGATCAAATCTTGGATGATGTTTCGGAGAGTGAAGCATTCCTCGGTAAGATGGCCATTGTGTTGATGATAGCCACAATATTTGTGATGGGCATGGTTGGAGTTGATCGTCTTGGGTTGGTACCCTTGTAAAGGCTTGATCATTCCACTTGCCACCAAAGTTTCAAATGCTTCGGCTCGGGTCATTCCTAGGAGAGGAGTGAAAACTCGGTTGTTGGCGGTACTTTTGTGGCTTTGAGGGACGGGCCACTTGAGCATGCTTTACCATTGAACTTTGCTATGTTGTCGGTGATCTCTTGAAGACGGGCCTTAAGTTTGGAAACCTATTCTTTGTGAATCTTCCTCTCGAGATCAAAACGGGCTTGCCACAAATCGTCTTTTCGGCGGGCATCCTCGGCAAGTCTATCCATTTGTTCCCCCATGGCTCTTATTATGTTGAAGATCCTTTCGTTGGACGCGGAAATGTACCCACCATTGTTGTTGTTGATGTTGGAAGCCATTGGACCTATTGGAAGAACACGGTTGATCTTAGGATGGCCCACAAACACCTTTTGGGTAAAATAATTTCACCCACAAACATGAGAAAAGACTCAACCACATAAGAAAATGTTTTTTTTTTTTATTATTTACAAAAGTCGGAAGGACGAAGTCCTTTTTGGGGTTTCTAGAAAAATAGTGGAATCGTCACACTAGTATATAGACCTTCTCGCGGTTCCATATACTCATCGGATTCCACCACGCTTGTGATTCCTACATGTGTCAGGATTAAACTAAATTAATGTCATAAAGCATACATGCGGGGACGGAGTTTTATTTCGTCCATAATAACCACTTGGGGACGGAGTTTTATTTCGTCCATAACAACCACTGGTTTCTTTTTGGAAATGGCATGTATGATTTGATGACATTAGTTTAGGGAAATCTCGACACATGAAAACCGACTTGGTCACGGAGTGTTAGACCCTAACTAGAATTGTGTTGGCTTGTGCTCGGCTAAAGAGAGGCTTAAAGGTCACCCCGGCATGTAGTCATGAACTACGCCACGGGTTGAGGTTTACCGCTTCGATAGAGTCAAGGTCGGGTGGAGCTTGAAACTCTCTAGGACAGGCTTCGACGAGTTTGGGGTTATGAACTTGTGCGACTCGATAGTGAGCAATTGATAAGAATTAGTGCACGTAGTGTGAGGTAAAGCCAAGTGACAAAATATTATATTTTTTTCAAAGGAAAAGAAAAGAAAATAAACACATAATTACATCTTTCGAATCACCCGTGTGACCGACAAACATAAACAGAAAATAAAAGAACTGTTTTGTGCAGGCCCAGTGCCCACACACTGTCAATCATTCTGTTCTGTGCACTGTTCTGTTTCTGGGAATGCGCCCAGAAGCGTGCGCATTGGGCAATTCAATCGGGAGGCGCACGCGTTAGGAGGAGGAGGGCAGAGGCACCCGCTTCTGGGTAAAAACCTGCAA
Source organism: Campanula takesimana (assembly GCA_026119855.1). Taxonomy (NCBI): domain Eukaryota; kingdom Viridiplantae; phylum Streptophyta; class Magnoliopsida; order Asterales; family Campanulaceae; genus Campanula; species Campanula takesimana. Next base: position 260,560 of record JAOWBW010000677.1, on the reverse strand, counting down.
ACTGATAGGTTCAAGGGACTGCCTTGACCCTAAATAATAAAACTTTCCCTTGCATTAATTGTTAGTACAAAAACATGGAATGGAAGGACAAGAAAGGAGGCGGGCGATTCTGGTTCAAAGGGTCGGACTCGCGCGCTTTAGGCCAAGAAGGCCAAAGGTGCGTGCTTCCCACCCTTTTTACCAGAATGCCCAGAAAATAAGAACACCAAAAGTAAGAAACGCAAGTTTAACCCTCTAAGTTATCTCCCCAGAAGAGTCGCCACTATAGATACCCCTGGAAAACCACTACTTGGCTATAGCGGTGAATTATCCTAGGATGTCTAACTGATTTTAGATTGTAGAGTCACCACCTATGTTTTTAAAGGAACATAAGAAAAGCCTAAAGAAATAGCCTAAATTTATATACAAAACCAAAGATTCGGGAAGAGAAGGATTCGGGGGTTAGGTGACGGAGTGGGAAGTACTTAAACACCCACTCCGCCCCGCTTACGCGGGTCTTGCTACTAAAGGTGTTCTAATGCTAAAAAGTCCTTCTTTTAATGAATGGTGCTAACAATTATATGATAGAGAAAAAGGGGAAATAAAAGGGAAATAAAAGAGAATTGTTTTATTTATAAATTTATGCTAAATATTACATATCAAACAATTACATTAAGAAATGAATGGTAAATTAAAATGGAGTTTAGAATGTTGGAATGTAACCTTGATCAAACTTCAATAGTGAAGTGGCCTTTTGGTTGTATTCCTTTTTATGGATATTGCATACACATTAGAAGAGATGAAAGATGAAAAAATCAAATAAAGAGTTTTGATAAAAATAAGTAATAAATAAGATTAAGAGTTTAGAAGAAGAGAATGAACATTGTACCTTGTGCTTGAATGGGGAAGAACCAATTTGTCTATAGTAACCACTCTTGAAAATGAAATTTTTAGTTTTAGAGAGTTTTTGAGTCAAGAATCCTTCCTCCCCTTCCATGGTGGAATGAAGAGGTATTTATAGGTGTTAGGGAAGTGTTTGTGGTCACAAAGATGGCTCTTCCCCGAATCAAGCCAAGGCATAATGGCCTTGGGGGTTACAAATCAGAAAATGACGGAAATTTGGCAAAATCTGGGATTCTGGAGGTGCGAAGCGCGCACGTCCCACCCCCCTATGGTAGGCGCACACCTCTCACAAAGGAGGGCAAAGGCACGCACGTCCCACCTTCAGAAAATCCATATTTTAGCCCAAAAGTTAACCCCGTTATGCAGTTAAGCCCCAAAACTAACGAAATCAGTCAGAAATTTAACGAACACCACGAAATTCAACAAAAACAAAGTAAACAAAGACTCAAGGTTGACTTTTTCACTTAGTCAAGTCCAAGACTAACGGAATAAGTCAAGAACTTAACGGAAAGTAACGAAAGTTAACGAAAAGTAACAAAACTTAACAGAAAAGAGGAAGACAGAGAATGTGTATGCAATCGGGACATGAAAGGTCCAAGGCGGGGTGTCTACATCAATGCACATGGGTAACGAGTAAACCATAAAACCGTCCCGCGTACTATCACACCAACATCATTTTGACATGCGTACTATGAACTCAATAAATGTACCATGCGTACTATAATTTTATGATCAATTTCACTAAGATTTCTAACGCCAGTTAAAATCTTAACGGATCTGTTAATAGCTTAACAAAAAGTATGACTCTCATTTACAAATGTGACTATAATGTTCAAATGATTCCACTTTGCCTCCTGACTCCTAGCGAAAGTTAGAAAATTAACTAAAAAGGTCGTGTACATCTGTCCAGAAATACCATTCAAACAAAATATCGAAAATAACCCTAACCCAAGTCCCAAACTAACCCAAGCTCAAGTTGTCGACCGCAACCTGCTCATCTCTCACTTCCCTCCGGCAAGTTACAGGCAATCCCTTCCTTCCCCCTCTCTTTGCAGCCATATACAAGCGTCCTTCCCCTTTCTTCAAAACCAGTTTGTGAAACCCAAGCCCCATCCCACCAGCCTCACATCTCTTCCGTCAACCACTTGCCCTCCACCCCGTCACTAATTCCCTGACATTCCACCATTTTTTCCGGCGAGAAATCTGAAAAACTCAAGCTTGCTTATTGGCCTTAAAAGAAGGAACCTCCCTAAATTATTCGACCATGGTGGACTAAAGATGTTTGGAAGAATGGAATAGGGGAATGAAAGGTGTGTTTGAGAGTAGGTAGGGAGAAAGGAACCACCATTTTTTCTGGCCAGGAATCTAAAATCATGTAACCCTCTTCTTCCCTCTTCTTTCCCACTAACTAAACCCTTCTTCCCCATCTAATTTCATATAAAAGTAGAGTTTGATTTGGGGAAATTTTGTTTTAGAGTTTGATTTGGGGAAATTTAGATTTAGGGCTTGATTTAGGATTTTTTTTTTTAAAAAAAAACAAGTGATGGATTTGGGTTACTTTATAGGTAACTAACCTTTTTTTTTTTTTCTAACGGTGATGGTGGTGGTTGTCGGCGGTGGTGACTAGGGTGGTCGGCGGTGGAGACTGGTGGTGGGTGAATTTGGTCGGTGGTGGGTGGGTTGAGGTGGGGCGGGATTTGGATGGTGAGGGTGAGATACTATGAAGGAAATATTGGAGGAAGAAGATGATTATAAGGGGGTTTATTTTAAAATATATGGTCAATTTATAAAATTTAAATCTAACTTTTTGTTAACATATTAATAGATCCGTTAAGATTTTAACTGGCGTTAGAAATCTTAGGGAAATTAATCATAAAATTATAGTACGCATGATATATTTGCTGAGTTCATAGTACGCAGGTCAAAGTGATGTCGGGGCCATAGTACGCGGGTCGGTTTTGTGGTTTACTCCATGGGTAACTCTAGTTTGAGGTCAGAAGCGGGTGTTCGTAATTTAAAATATTGACAATTAAAAGCAAAAGTTTTTTTTTTCGAGAGAATAATTAAAAGAAAAAGAAGGCCAGTGCTTGGTAGAATTCGAATTATATCTATCAAGACCAGGAGTAGAGCCGTTAATTCGGGACAACGGGACGGGACGGGACAAAACTATGTTGTCCCGCCAACTGTACGGGACGAGACAGGACGGGACCAATTTATCGCGGGACGTGAATACCCCATCCCTTCCCATCCTACCTCGGGACGCAGGACAATTCGGGACAAAGACGGGATAGGTTGACGCGATCACCCGATCATAAAATAACGATTTGAAATAAATCCAACAAATAATAATACTAATACTTAGTCCTTACATAAGTATTATAACAATACTAGATAAAGGTAGGCAGTTTGTTCAAAATAAAAACAAAAAGGCATCAAGTTTGTTCAACTAATACTAATACTTAGCAAGTTTGTTCAAAAGAAAAAAAAAAGAAAAAAAAATCTTCATCAGCAAAGCAACAGCAACTTCAGCAAAGCAAAGCAAAGCAACAGCAACTTCAGCAAGCAGTGAATTTGTGAATTGGGCTTGGGCCGCTGGGGTTTTTTTAATTGGGCTTAGGCTACTGGGCTAGGATTTAAAAAATGCGGGACGTCCCGTCCCGTCCCGTCCCATCCCATCCCGCTTTGTCCCACGTCCCATACGGGACGTCCCGAATAGTTCCGCATTTTTTCGGGACAAGAATATGCTGTTGTAGATACCCCGAGAGGGGCCCACGCGCTTGGCTAGAGCAGTGGGAGGATCCTAGGATGTCTAACTTGTTTTAGAGTCGCCACCTATGTTTTAGAGGAACATAAGAAAAACCTAATATTTATAGCCTAAGTTTGATTTCGAAAACAGAGATTCTTGTTATGAGGTTCGGGGGTTAGGTTACAAGATGGGAAGCACTTAAACACCCATGTCGCCCGACTAATGTCGGTCTTGCTTGATCAAAGTCTACATAAATGATAAAATGTTCTTCTTATTCTTGATGATAAAAGGGGGGGGGGTTAAAAGGTGTTTTGGAATGTAGGGAGATAACTCCGTGACTAGCTTCAATGAAGTGAAGTAGTCTTTGGTGTCATGTCCCAAAATGTTTGGGTGATTGCACTTTTGATGAAAATAAAAGAGAAGAAGAGGGATGAAGTAGAAAGGAGAGAAAAGAGTAGTCTTTTACCTATACTTCAAAGACTTCAAAGAGAGTTTCTTGGAAAAAGCCTTGCAAGTGTATTTGTGTAGAGTTTTCTTAATGATCAAAATCATCCTCTTTTTCAATGGTGAATTAGAGGGGTTTATATAGGTAAAGAGGTGTGTTTTTGGAGCCAAAACCAAGTCACAAAGGTCAGTTTCCCGGGCAAAAATCCTGTTAAAAGGAGCAAGGGAGGGATTCTTGGACAGAAATCTGTAACTGACGCCCAGGTGCGCGCGCCTCCTGCCTTGGTGGCGGGATGCGCGCGCCTCTGACCCCAAAGAGTGGAGGCGTGCGCCTTGGAGATGGCATTGTCGACAGAATGGACTAAAAAGTCAGCACTGTTATTCAGTTTGGTCCCTGAACTTAACGAGGTCAGTCAGGAACTTAACAGAAGTAACGGAAACTAACGAGAAACATTTAAAATAGGGAGAAACAAAAAATCAAATGTGCAATAGGGGTGAGCGGTCTAAGGAGGGGTGTCTACAGAGCCCCTCGGCGACGTGGTTTGCAAGGCAAAACGCGTCGACGAAAGAACAAAACATCCTCCGAGGACATCACCAAGAAAAAAAAACAAAGACTCGATAAAAACAAGAATCTTGAAATTACAAGAGATAGAGGTGCGCTCCTTGTGTGAGCGACTTTTGCTGATAGAAGGGGTGCGGTGATAGAAATCGGCCCACCGTGGCCAAAATTTAGAGTCCGTATAGGGGACTGGGGGGACTCGAGAGTCTGCCTGTTGTTGTGAAGGGACTCGAAAGTTTACCTGCTGGTTTAGAGGGACTCGAAAGTCTTCCTGCTGGTTTAGAGGGACTCGAGAGTCTTCCTGCTGATGTAGAGGGACTCGAAAGTCTGCCTGCTGATTTAGAGGGACTCAAAAGTCTGCCTGCTGATGTAGAGGGACTCGAAAGTCTGCCTGCTGATTTAGAGGGACTCAAAAGTCTACCTGCTGATTTAGATGGTGCCATTCTAGGTATGCCATTGGCGGGCCAAATTGCCATCCCCAAATACCATAGGGGTGTGATCGACTCTTGGTCTGATGTGTTGAACCTCCCTGTCGGAGAGGTGAGGAAGATGTTGCATGGCACCGTGGTTGACATAACTGAGGTGCTGATGATTTTTAGCTTGCATTCGGAGGAGACGTCGGTTCAGTCTTTTAAAAGAAACGCCATGGCAGCTTGTCTTTTTAGTGAAGTTCTTTTCATTACATCATTCGGGACAGCGGATGCGCAGTTGGCTGAGATTATTTTGCAGGCCAAGGAGCAACAATTCAGTATAATCCCTCTTATAGTGGGGGAGACACTGCACGGCTTCGATGAGTTGCATCGAACGGGTGAGATGTATCAGGGAAGCCCTTTGCTTTTGACCATATGGCTCCGGGAACACTCGAGGATTTATTCTCCGGAAGGTGATCTGTCTCCTTTCGCTGTTCACATGAGAAAATTGTTGATCCAAGATTTGACTGAAGGTCATTGGAAGAATTTCTTTGCATCTCGACTGTCTGTTGACATTGAATGGTGTCCTCCTTCTTGGGGTCTCCGTCCTTTCGTGGAATGGACTCTTAGTTTCGAGCATGTGGTCTTACCCGACTTGAGAGACTCTTCATTCTACCATCTGGAGTGGGTTTTGAGGCAGTTTGGTTGCCAACAGATTATTCCTTTCCCGAGGAGTGGGGTGCTCTGTCCAGTTTCATATATGGGTCCAGATTTTTCAAGGGAGCTTCAGTTTGCTTGGGGAGATGACCGCTATCGGTGGGCTTCTGCCCCTATTCACCGGGTTAGTGTCTTTCTTCCCGAGAGTCATCTGAATTATCTGTATTTAAAACAAATGAAGACCATTTTTTTTTGTGCACCCTGTTGTTTTTTCCTAGACCGCTCTTTCGGGTTTTCAATCTAGCGGGCTTCTTTGTTGCACGTTGTAAGGATCCCGTCCTCGGGGCGAAACAAGCAAGGTTCGCACGAGGAAAAAATGCCAAACACGGGAACCGGTCAAATTTAAGGGAGTCGCCACATTTTGTTAATTTTAAACCCAACAAAATGACAAAGGTTTGAGTTCAAAGGTTCGAAGGTCAGGTTACAACTTGGGAGGATTTTTTACGTCCTCTCAAGTTGCCTCGGACAAAGCCGAGTCTCCCTAAGTTAGTTAAAATGTGCATATGTGTGTGTGTGTATTTAACGGAAAAAATTCTGTTATTGATTTTATTTGAGAAACTCGGCTGAAAAAGGGGCCTTGAGTGATAAGATAAAGGTCAGAGGGCAAAACAGCCAATTTTTCCCTCCTACCTAAAGTAGCCGTACGGCTGGAGGAGGCAATTCTGGGGTTTTACAGTTTGCTCAAGAACAGTCCAGTTCAGAACAGAAACAGGGTATTCTGTCTGAAGCTGGACAAACTGTTTGTGATCCCAGTTTGCAAGAAATCATTTTACAAGTTTTATAATATCATTCCTATGCTAAATGATCATCACTTGGTTCCCCAAAACAAGTATTTGGGTGTGATCATGAGAAATCATAGGAGAAAATCACGAAAGTTGATGAATGTCCCCTTTGGACCAAAGTTGGTCATTTGGTGAATAAAGATTGGAACTTTATCACCAAGATGACATCTTATGACTTAAAATCCTTCCAAGAGTCAAAATAACACATAAAGATTGAATCTTTATGACCCAAAAGTGGGATTTTGAGGCTAAACCAAGGAGGAAAATGATGAACACTAAGGTTTCATCACCCTCATGATTATCATGGCCAAACAAGCAATACATTTAAATGAATAAGGAATATAAATGACAATCAACAAGTCTATGAGTGTCTAGGTTTAGAACCTCTTACATACAAGGTATGGAGGGCACCTTGGAACTTCTCATAGCTTGGACAAGATAGTAATATAATAGATAGATATGTAGTGCTTGATAATGGACAAGTCTTGCAAGAAACAAAAGGTGCTTGAAATGGACAAGTATTTACATGAATGAAGAATAAATACATGTATAAACAAGATATAAGAAAGAAAATAGGAGTAAGATGAAGAGAAAGGAGGGGGGAGGTGGCTTTACCTATGATGGTTAAGGCCAATCTTCCTTTCTTCTCTCCTTTTTTGTATGTGATCACTCTCACTCTTTCTCTGTGGCAATTCCAGTAGAGTGACCTCTCTAATGTGTATTTCTCCCCCCTGAAATGGTCACCAAGGGGTTCTATTTATAGGGACTGAGGGTGCCTAAACCAGCCGTACAGCTAGGCCCCTCTAGTACCCAAAGCATCCGTACGGCTCAGCCTGGCGAGCTTCTGGATTTTTCCAATTTTATACCAGAGTAGTCCTGGAATTTATAGTTTATCCTAGGGAGGTCCTGGCCTATCAGCTTATCCCTGAAACGGTGCTAAGGCTACCTCTAAGATAGGTCGATTTCAGATTGGGGTACTTACAGAGCCCCTCGGCAACGTCGCTTCGAAGGAGCGGGGTTGTCGATAAAAATAAGCATCCCAATCTGACGGGACGACGGCTTTAACCGATTTTAGTTGCATGGCTGGACCTAGTGGTATAGGATTCCTACATATCCCATTCGCGGGGAATCAAGCCTAACGTAGTTCGGGGTAAGAGATTTAAGGCTACTCAAACCTAAGGGCTAGGGGGATATCAGCCATCCTTTCCTAGGGGGACGAGCATGACTCTCAGTGAGTTCAGAGGCAGGACATGTCAATTTGGCTCTTGCCGGGACATGGACGAAGAAGCATGACTCTTGGCGAGGCAGAGGCGGGACATGGTCAACTTGGATTTATCGGAGAGGGTTGACTCGCATGGGGATAGAGTTAACTTGGCTTTATTGAGAGGGTTGACTTGCTGGGGGCATGGACGAGGAAGCGTGACTCTAGGCGAGGCAGAGGCGGGACATGGTCAACTTGGCTCTATTGGAGAGGGTTAACTTACCGAGACATAGACAAGGAAGCGTGACTCTTGGCGAGGCAGAGGCGGGACATGGTCAACTTGGCTCTATTGGATAGGGTTGACTTACCGGGACATAGACAAGGAAGCGTGACTCTTGGCGAGGCAGAGGCGGGACATGGTCAACTTGGCTCTATGGGAGAGGGTTGACTAAATGGTTGGACTTACGAAGGACGGCCGGGGATAATGACTATTCTTAGTCAAAGAGTTCTACTGGGCTTATGTCAAGGACGGCCTATAATGACTATTCTAAGTCAAGGTTTTACTTGGGTCAACTCCAACTTTGGGGAGTTTGACGGGAAAACTGGTCTTACGTTCCACTAGGGACGGCAGGGACAAAGGCTCTAGCCTATAATGACTATATTGGTCTTACGTCCTACCAAGGACTGCCGGGACAAAACATTCGAGTCAACTCCACCTTTGGGGAGTTTGACAAAGGCAAACTGGTCTTACGTCCCACTAAGGACTGCTGGGACAAAACATTCGAGTCAACTCCACCTTTGGGGATTTTGACAAAGGCAAACTGGTCTTACGTCCCACTAAGGACTGCCGGGACAAAAAAATCGAGTCAACTCCACCTTTGGGGAGTTTGACAAAGGCAAACTGGTCTTACGTCCCACTAAAGACTGCCGGGACAAAACATTCGAGTCAACTCCACCTTTGGGGAGTTTGACAAGGGAAAACTGGTCTTACGTCCCACCCAGGACTGCCGGGACAAAACATTCGAGTCAACTCCACCTTTGGGGAGTTTGACAAAGGCAAACTGGTCTTACGTCCCACTAAGGACTGCCGGGACAAAACATTCGAGTCAACTCCACCTTTGGGGAGTTTGACAAAGGCAAACTGGTCTTACGTCCCACTAAGGACTGCCGGGACAAAACATTCGAGTCAACTCCACCTTTGGAGAGTTTGACAAAGGAAAACTGGTCTTACGTCCCACCAAGGACTGCCGGGATAAAGGCTCTAGCCTATAATGACTATTCTAAGTCAAGATTTTAATCTAAAGGGGTCACTCTGGGGACGAAGGTTTTTTAACCTAAAGGGTCACTCGGGGGACGAAGATTTGGTCAAGCCTACACTGCGGGATGGTTGACACATTTTCTTGATACCGGGAAAGAGCCTAGGGGTGACCTTCAAGACTCATTGTGGAAAAAAGGGTCTAAGACTTTGGAACAATCATTTTGAGAGGAGATCAAAAGCATTTTGCTTGAAACAATGTCTTTAACAAATGACGCCACATGGGCAAATCGGGAGTACTTATTCCCAAAAGCAAATCTTTTAACAAAGCATGTTAATCAAATTTTTGATTTTAACTTAACCATGAGGTTGGTTATGCATAAAGTCCTTTGGATTTGGTCCATTTGCTGAGAAGTCACCGGTGGTAGGATATTGGCTTGTCGCTGTCGTGGGGATAGGCCCAATATCATCTTTATTGCTGCTGTCGTTGATGGGGGCATAGCCCCGTGTTTTTGTCGGTGTTGGTGGCGGCGTAGCCCCAATGTCATTGTATGTGTCGGGGTATGTAGATACCCTGATCTAGCACCCCTAAAAACCCACCTTGAATCGGTCTAAACCCGAAAATTGACCTAAAACCCTCGATTTGGCTGTGCGGGACTGCCGTGAGCCTTATCGGTGCATCGAATGGATAAACGGACTTCAAATTCATGATCAGAGCGAAAAAACGAGCAAACAGGCAAAAATTTCGTTTTTCGAGGTGCGGGACCGGAAATGGGGCCCGCAACCCCCCGAACTGCTCGCTGTTATCGATTCTATGAATTAAAAATATATTATTACCTTTCCTTGCTAATTGACATATTTCAGATATACCGGCGTGACCACAAAATTATTCCAAGCAACTTTCATGTTGGGCCCGAGGACAACCGGGACACTGGAGCGCGCACAACGGAGCGGAAAGCCGGAGCCGGAAAGATGGTTATCGAAATTGAAAAATATCTCAAAATATCTTATCAACTGGTCAAGAAGAGCAAAAAATATATTATTGTCGTTCGTTGCTCATAAAAATATTTCAGATATACCGGCCTGACCAGAAAAATATTCCGAGCAACTTTCATGTTGGACTCGCGAACAACCGGGACACCGGAGGCGCGCACAACGGAGCAGTTACGGAGCGAAAAGCCGGAGACAGAAAGATGGTTATCCAAATTGGAAAATATCTCAAAATATCTTATCAATTGGTCAAGAAGAGGAAAAAATATATTATTGTCGTTCCTTGCTCATAAAAATATTTCAGATATACCGGCCTGACCAGAAAAATATTCCGAGCAACTTTCATGTTGGACTCGCGGACAACCGGGACATCGGAGATGCGCACAACGGAGCAGTTGCGGAGCGGAAACCGGAACAGAGATAAGGAAGATGACCTTAAGCCTTAGTCAAGAAGGATAGATGATGAATCCACCAATTTACAACCTCCCCCTCCAAGTTACAACCAATTTACCACCTCCCTCCTCCTATATACACCACTCTCATCCATTTCAAAAAAGAGAGACACAAAAAAAAACAAAATGAAAAAAAACCCTACCATCCTCCACTCTCATTCTCTCTCAACAAGAACACCACCACCACACCATCACCACACCACCATATCACCACCACCACACCACCATAAAACCACCACACAAACACTAAACACAAACTCAAACTCTTTCAACACAAGGCCAAAACCTTGAGAAAACAACCAAAAAAGTCTTCCCTTGGAAGCAAAGGGAGCACAACCTAGACATCATTTCCCCCTTATAATCATCTTAAAGGGTAAGATGTAATGTTTATGTAATTTCTTGAGGGGTTTAGCCACCTTGTTAGGCTAAACCTCCATTTTATATTCAATAATACAATATTGTTACTCTTGTTGTTCTTCTTATTAAATGATGATATATAATGATGTTTTGAGCTCTTGATCATGCTAAGCTTTTGATCTTGTGTATATATATCATGTATGTATGAGTGTCATATCTTTGTTTGTGGTGGATTCAAGAAGTTTTCCAAAGAACAAACTTGTTTTATCTTATAAACCTTGAATCTGCCATGCTTTGTTTTATCTTAGCATAGAACATCATGAAACCATATCTAAATGCTTGGATGATTGTTGTTTCATGTTGTTAACATGTATACATATGCATGTACAAAGTTTCATGTTCATAGATTTTTATTTGAGTTAGTTTTGATAGGTGTTTTCATGACATGAGTGAGATGCCAATAATCTGTCCATATGGTACCTTACTGCCTTGTTACTATTTTTACTCCTAGAAAACGAGGTTTTTGGTCTTAGACCACAAAATATAACTTGTTATAAACAGAACAAGGAAGAATAACATGTAAGTATCATATTTTTAGCCTCAGTGTAAGAGGCTCTTTCTATTTTTTGTTTAAGCTCTCTTTCTCAGAATCAGCATGTTCTTGTTTGGACATGAAAATGTCAGAAGTGATTTGGGTGACCTAACCTTTCTTTATTGACTTGAAACTCTCCAGATCATAAATTTAACATGTTAGGAACAACTTTCATGTTTTGTGTTTTCCCTGATTCATTTGTTTTCATCATGAAAAAAGAGGATACTTTAGGGATGTATGAAATTCTGTCAGACTGGGCTGTGAAAAGAATTGCCTTGCATGCTTTGTTTGGACACCATAACATGCCCCTAAAATCAAGGGAAAAATCAGGGTATATTTTTAATGTGTTACGAAGTTTTCTTGACCTTTACTTTACAGATTGGATAAGTAAAAGAACAGGTACACAAAGAAGAGTGAGCAGCAGTCCCTGAAAATGCTTGGGGACGGAGTTTTGGACATTTATTCATTTGGGAATTGTTTCCCTTTTTTGTACAAAATGTAAATATTAATCCCCCACCCCTTTATGTGTTTAATTTGATGTACATAAATGATTAAAACCATTTTCAAAACCAAGTGTGAGTCCACTCAAACCGACTCTCATTTGTGAATTAAAACAAACCTTCCTAGAATAGGAAGACTCCCCATTTATTAAATCACCATTTTGTTAGGGTATAAAACCAAGGCAAAAGGCATAAAAAGAACTTACGTGGCATGCATATAGAGACCATCATGGGCGAGAAGAGTGCCTAACCCCTTCTCTTCTCGTAACTTAGCCCCCGAACCCACTTTCTCTGAAAAAGGTTTTATCTTCATTTTCCCTAAAATAAAATGAGGTGGCGACTCTTGCAATCAAAAACAGCATCAAGAGAAAACCATTGTGTGAGAACCGAGCGCATTTCCAAAAGCGCATCAGCACGAGACGGGCGCGAACCGCTTTCACGGGCGGTCATTTCGCGGTGATCCAATAAATCTCGGGCGCGGGCTCTCACAGTGGCGACTCTGCTGGGGAGTTTGTTTTAAAGTGGGCTAGACTCTAAATCTTTGTGTGTGTCATGCTTTATGTGCCTTACTTGGGGTGTATATATCTGTGCCCTAACCTCTGTTTTGCAGGGGCGTTTTTTCTCTTATCTTATTTGTATATATATATATGCATTGCGTGGTGAGTGATTCCCCAAAAAAAGGGTAAAACAAGTAAAAAAGGAAAAAAATGATTTTCTGGTTTTCTTTACGTGCTTTCAAAATGATTTTTCGAACTCATAGATACCTCACACACATGCACGTTTTTTGAAAAGCGTCTTAGAATCTCAAACCCGAGACGGTAAACCTGGGGCATAAGGGAGCTCACTTGACTTCCCCATAGGGTCAACGGTATACTGTTTCCCCCTTAGCAGCGCCTACGGTCGCTATGATGGGTGTAAGCCAAGCTTCAAAAGCCGAAATGCGATGTCCATATTCTTTCGAAAAATAACACGTCACAGACTTCATGTCGGTTTTTGTCTAAACAATTTTACTTCAATCCTATGAATTCCCAAAAGGTTATAATCGACCTCAATTGTGCATATCATGTTGAAATTCTTGGATTGACTTGAAATTGTCAAGACCCTCACATAGACCGTAACCGAATGGTGGATCCCAGAAAGAGTATAGGCCCTTTGCTAGGGGCTCGGACGGCCAATAGTACAGTACAGGTGAAAAACGTTGGTCCTATACTTTGGAGATGGTATCCACTATTCCAAGATTCATGCAAAAACATGTCAAAATAAAGCAAGTGCTTATCCGGCATTCTATGATTGATTTTGATTTTTGAACTCCTTTTGAATCTAACTCGGAAAATCTCGATCCTTTTCACTCTCTAATCAGCCCTAAACACCTTCCCTTTTAGATACTCTAAGCCTGGCATCTACTTGGAAAGGGGGAGCTAGAAACAGTAAGGGGAGGTTGATCCGAGTTGCCGAGACAGTGCCTGTAACCGAAGAAGCTATTGCAATGGCCCAGGAAGGAAATGAGGAAGCCTATGTGCCGCCACCAGGTCTTCAAGCATGGTTGGAGCAGAATGTGTTGGGTCAGATGAGGATTCAGCAAGATGAGCTACTGGCTACACTTGTGCAGATGCAGAATCAGAATAGTAATGGGGCTCCCAATGGCAACCCCAACAGAAATCCCAATGGCGATCCGAACGTTAATCAGACCGGAAATGGGGTTCCCAATCCTAATCCCAATGGCAATACAGGTCCCAATGGAAGTGGTATCCCTACCATCAACTTGAATCCTATTGGTAGCAACACCATCGGCCAGAGTCATCACCAGAACATCCCTCCTCAGGGTAATGTGGCTCATCCAGACTTCAGTGGCACTCACCAGCCCTTCATCCCGAATCCAGCAAATTTTGCTGTGCATCCGTCTCAGTATCCGCCTGATCATAATGCCTTTGCTAAGTATAAGCAGACTCTGTATCCGAATCAGCAGCCCAACGCTTATGGTGCGTTTGCTAGTAGTGCCTCTCAGATTAATCAAGGAACTTCCCAGGGGCAAGATCCTAACCTAGTCCGCCAAATGGAAGCGTTCTAGAAGGGTGTCCCATATGTACCCCTTACAAAAGCTGAGATTGAAATGAGCGAAATGAAAGAAATGTTGAGAAAGGTCATGAATAAAGGGGAGTTTTCTGCAGATTCCTTGAAATTATCTCCATTTGCTGTTCTGCCTCCTAAATTCAAAATGCCCGATGTGGAGAAATTTGACGGTACAGGTTGCCCAATGGCCCACCTGAAATCTTACGCTCATGCAATGCAGTCTCGTGGGGCTAATGTTGGTGCGATGGCCTCCAACTTCCATCTGACTTTGGTAGGAGCCGCTAAGCAGTGGTTTATGACTGTAGATGCCAATCTGGTTGATAATTGGGGGAAGCTCGTGGATGAATTCCAGAAGTGATACAAAGATAACTCCAACTGGGAAAAGAGCCATTGTGACCTCGATTCGTGTGCTCAGCGTGAGAAGGAATCCTTTTCTGAATTTGCAAGTAGGTGGAGGAAGAAAGTTGCTCAAACTCTGGAGAGGCCTGACAGTGCCGAGCAAACTTGTATTTTCCTTAAGAATCTTCAGCCGGTGTATGCAGATAAGATGAAATATCTCCCGTTTCCAGATTTTGCTTCTATTCTTGATGTGGGTTCTCGTATTGACGAAGATGTCCGAACTGGGATGATCAAGCTAGATTCTTCTCCTAGCTCCTACAGATTCCGATCCGCTGCTAAAGCCCCGGCACCAGTTGTGAACAATGTTGCCATGACCCCTGCTCCTTTTTGGAACAGCAATGTGGGACCAAGCCGGAGCAGCTACAATAGGGCACCTTCGTGTTATAATCAAGACGGGTCTGTGAACTCTATCACCGATCAGCGAAGGAATGGTGGAAATCGGAGAGATCGCCATTTTGATAAATTCAGCGCTCCATTGTCTACTATCTTTCAAGGATTGGTCGCCCAATGAGTACTAAAGCCGATAGAAGGATACCGCCCGCCTAATCCGCCTCCTAAGAATTGGGATGCAAGTAAATATTGTGCATACCACGTATCACCTGGTCATGCGACAAATGAATGTTGGAGTTTGAGACACACTTTGCAAGACATGTTAGACGATGGACTCATTCAGAAGCCTCCCTAACCAAATGTGGTGACTAATCCCTTGCCAGGGATCCATGTGATCGAGTTTGAAGGAAACTACTCAAGGACTAGTTTCATCGTTCCGAAGAAAGCTTTGAATTACACTGTAACTCCTGTTATCTCCGAAGATTTTGAATGCCATATGATCTCTTGGGATTCAATTTTGTCTAGTGCTAAAGCTGTTAAGGAGCAAAAGGTCCCTGTTAAAAAGGCCACTTGGGTTGGCGGAAATGTGAATCACCTCACTCACTCGGGAAGAGCCTATCAGCCTCCAAATCCTGAGGCAAGTGAATTGGGAAAGGATAAAGAAGAAGTCCCCGCTCAGAAAGAGAAGGTCGTCGAGAACCCGGTCTTGACCCAGTTAAAGAAAACCCAGGCTAATATATCCGTTTGGGGTTTGCTCTCGTCTTCACAGGACCACCGAGACGTGTTGGTTAAAGCTCTTGCTCAAGCTGTCATCCCGATCGAGACTTCTCCCAATGACCTTGTCCACGTGATCGGCAACATTCATTTTGGGAATATCATCACTTTTACCGATCTCGATGCACCAAAAATTGGTCTTAATCATGTCGAGGCTCTGCACATCACAGTTGGGGTCGGAGGTGAGCACTTAGCTCGTGTTTTGATCGATAATGGCTCGTCAGTAAATGTATGCCCCATGCATGTTCTCGCAGATTTGGGAATCAAGATAACTGATTTGGCCCCATCTTCTCAAGTGGTTCGTGCTTACGATAGCACCAGTCGCTGTGTTCTGGGTGTTGTCCTTCTCACTCTCACCATTGGCCCTCTTGTCATGCCGATTGAATTTCAAGTGATTGATATCAAGTCCTCATTCAGTCTACTCTTGGGACGCCCTTGTATCCATGGAGTAAGAGGGGTAGCTTCCTCCTACCATCAGTGCATCAAGTTCATCCACGACAATCATGTAGTGGTAGTTCATGCCCAAGATAATACGCAAGTTCATGACCTCCCGATTTTGGGAATTGAGCACAAAGATTCTGGCATCTTCTTGAGTGGTTTTGAAGTGATCCCACAAGCTCGGATCCATGCTATTGAATATGTCAAGGAGACCGATCTAATTGGTAGAAAGCAGACCAGGTATGGAGACGCAATGACCTTGAATATGGTCAAGAAGATGAAGTTCCTGCCTATGATGGGGCTTGGAAAAGAGCAACAAGGGTGTATTGAACCTATCAAAAGTGGAAGGACCTATAAGCTCCCCCCACTCCGTCCTTATGAAAAGTCCTGGAAGGGATATTTTGTTTGCAAAGTTGAATATGTCGCGTATGTTATGCCTTTTGAGCCAGTTATTGGCATTAATGAAAAGCCTCATGCTGGATGGGAAGTATTTGAGAATATCAAGATGGTCGATGAAAACTTTGATGTGGGCAGTTCCTATAAGCATCTGGACCCGATTATTCCGTGGAATATTGATGAAGAAGATGATGTCTTCAGGTTGTTTGGAGGAATTGGTCTTGAAGACGGATATGTGGTTATGATCGAAAATGGTAATAGTGAAGCTTATGACCCGGTGAAGCACCTCAAGCCGGCAGTGGCACCACTTAATAACTGGTCTAGAACCACTGGCCCGCTCGCTACTACTGACACTCTGGTGGAGCAGTTTGGTTATGTTCTCCCTGATGGCCCCGCTTTTGAACCCTTTGTGCTATCTAATGTTGTTTCCGGGACTCCCGAAGAGGACCTCACTGTCGAGGACCTCGACGCGGTCGCCGAGCATGTACTCCCCTCTTTTGTGAATGAAGTTTCCTCTATTTCCGCTTACTCCTCGGTTGCCAATATTTTAAAAAATGATTTAACAAATGAAAATTTAACAACAACTAAAGTTAATCATGAATCTTTAAAAAACATAAGTCAAGATGAAAAAGACTATTTAATCGAGTTAAACAGGTTAGCAAAACAGCGTGGGGAACGAAAATTAGAAGCCTGTGGGGAAAATCTGTCTACCATCAATCTGGGGCTGAATGAAGAAGTCAAAGAAATGAAGATCGGGAGCTTCATGTAAGGGGCTGACAGGAAACAACTGATCAGTTTACTCAAAGAATTTGTTGATGTGTTTGCCTGGTCGTATGAAGACATGCCAGGGTTAGATCCGACGATCGTGGAACACCGAATTCTACCTTTCCTGACGCCAAACCGGTTAAGCAGAAACTACGTAGAATCAAGCCGCAGTGGGCCCTTCAGGTTAAAGAGGAGATCAAGAGGCTGCTACAAGTAGGCTTCATCCGAGTTGTGGAGTATCCCCAATGGTTGTCCAATATGGTCACAGTTGAAAAGGCGAACGGCAAAGTCCGGATATGTGTTTATTTCAGAGACCTCAATAAGGCTTGCCCGAAGGATGATTTCCCGTTACCAAATATTGACATTTTGGTGGACTCGGTTGCAATGCACAAAGTGAAGTCGTTCGTTGATGGAATGGCGGCTTATAACCAAATTAAGATGGCAGTAGAAGATCAAGAGAAAACTTCCTTCATCACCCCGTAGAGGACGTTCTGCTATACTGTGATGCCTTTCGGTCTTAAAAATGCCGAAACCACTTATCAAAGAGGTGCTACGACCCTTTTTCATGACATGATCCACAAAGAGCTTGAAATCTACGTGGATGACATGATTGTGCACTCAGTTGAAGAAGGCGCTCAGCATCTGATTGACCTCAGAAAGTTCTTCGAAAGGTTGCGGAAGTACCACATGAAATTGAATCCTGCTAAATGCACATTCGGTACTATCCGAGGCAAAGTATTACGTTTCTTGGTAACTGAAAAAGGGATTGAAGTCGACCCCGAAAAAATAAAGGCCATCACAGAAATGCCTCAACCTTGAACTCAAAAAGAGGTAAAAGGTTTCTAGGGAAGGATTCAATACATTAGCAGATTCATACGGCAGTTAACCATGATATGTGAACCGCTCTTTAAGCTCCTAAAAAAAGGACACCGATCGATCATGGGATGAAGAATGCCAGATTGCTTTTGAAAAGGTCAAAGAATACTTGACAAGCCCACCGGTCTTGGCGCCACCTCATTCGTACAAACCCTTACGACTGTACCTAACAGTTACTGATACTGCAGTAGGAGCAATGCTTGCACAAGAAAAAGAGGACTCCTGGGTGGAAAGTGCCATCTATTTTGTTAGCAGAAAGCTACAAGGGAGTGAATTGAGCTACTCAGCGTTGGAAAAGGCATGTACCGGTTTGGTTTGGGTCTCGCAGCGATTAAAAATTTATCTGCAATCCTTACCTGTCCAGATTATATCCCGAATGGATCCAGTGAAGTACATCCTCGAAAGGCCAACCATGTCCAATCGAGTGGCCAAGTGGGCTTTTCTCTTAAGCGAGTTTGATATGACTTACGCAATGCCTAAGTCTATTAAAGGAAGGGTGATAGCAGACCAGCTTGCATATTTGGCTCTTGATCTTGAGCCCGGACCAGAAGCTCAGTTTCCCGATGAAGGGATCTACACTGTTGATTGTTCGGAGAATAAGTGGCAACTCTTCTTTGATGGGGCTGCCAACAAGAGAGGTTTCGGAATTGGAATCTTGCTCATTGATCCAAGTGATGCGCACACGCCCATTGCTATCCGGTTAGACTTCGACTGTTCGAATAACACAGCAGAGTATGAGGCTTGCATCACTGGCCTGGGAGAAGCATTAAATCGAGGGGTCAAAGAAATTGAAGTGTTCGGGGACTCCGCCTTGATCATCAATCAGGTCGAGGGAAAATGGAAAATCCTGGATCCAAGACTACAGCAGTATCATATTCGACTGGTAGCACTCAAAGAACGCTTCTCAGATATCTCATTCCATTATCTCCCAAGGGACCGAAATAGATTCGCAGATGCATTGGCTACCCTAGCCTCCATCATGGAATTCCCTGCAGATGTTATGGTAAAGCCGTTTGTGGTTAGTAAGAGATCAATCCCAGCCTACTGCCTGGATATTGAGCTAGAAAGCGAAGAGAATGAAGAGCCGTGGTATACAGACGTATGGAATGTGCTCAGGAATGGGACCTACCCTCCAGAAAGGGACAAAAGGGCAAGGATTGCAATGCGCAGATGGGCCTCCCAATTTGTGATTTCCGGAGATCAGTTGTACAAAAGGTATCATCACGGACCAAATTTGCTCTGTGTAGATAAGACTGAGGCGAATAGAATTATGGATGAAATCCACGGGGGACTGTGTGGACCCCACATGAATGGGCACATGCTCGCTAAGAAGATAGTGAGGCAAGGGTACTACTGGACCACGATGGAAAAGGATTGTATGATGAATGTGCGAACCTGTGATCAGTGTTAGCGGTACGCTAGTCTACAACATCTGCCGCTACACGTTCTTTATCAATCAACTGCTCCTTGGCTTTTCTCCACATGGGGGATAGATGTTATTGGTCAGGTCAAACCGAAAGGTTCGGGTGGGAAAGAATACGTGCTCGTAGCTATCGATTACTTCACCAAGTGGGTTGAGGCCGCTGCTTACAAAGTTTTGAATGCCAAGAAGGTAGCCGAGTTCATTCGTACCAACATTTTCTACAGATATGGGTCCCTTATGAGATGATCTCAGATAATGGAGCTCACTTTAAAGTGGAAGTCAACGGAGCGGTAGAAGCGGCGAACAAAACCCTGGAGAACATCATTAGAAAGATGGCTATCACTGGAAAAGATTGGTCCGAGAAGCTGCCTTTAGCCTTGTGGGGATACCGCACATCTGTTCGGACACCGACTGGGGCTACTCCTTATTCACTTGCATATGGCATGGAAGAAGTTCTCCCGATTGAGCTTGAAATCCCCTCTATGAGAGTGCTACTTGAGAATCAAGTGCCTGAAGTTGATTGGTTACAAAGTCGCCATGAAGAGTTAGCATTGCTCGATGAAAAGCGGTTGTTGGCCCTTGAGCACAATCGTGCGTACCAGTGCAGAATTGCCAGAGCATTTAACAAGAAAGTGAAAGACCGCAATATCAAAATGGGAAATCTTGTGCTGCGAGAAAAGCCACCAAGTTATGTCGACCCCCGAGGGAAATGGAAGTCTCCGTGGTTGGGCCTCTACATTGTCAAGAAGATACAGTCTGGTGGATCCGTGTTCCTGCAAACTGAATTTGGAGAAGACCTTGTTCAGCCCTGCAACCTCAGCAAATTGAAGAAGTATTATGCGTAGAAGACGCAGAGATTTGTGTTTCCTATCGAGTCTGTAAAAAAAAAAAAAAAAAAAAAAAGCACAAAAGACAGCCCCACTAGAGGTGAAAACCCGAAAGGGCAGTTCTAGGTAAAAAATAGGAGGCGCGCAAAATTTCATGTAACTGTGTCGAACTATGTTGACCTGAGCCTCTAAAGAGGAACGTAGGCAACCTTCGGGTCCGGTCATTAAAAGTAAAGAAAGCTTTTTATTCCCCACGTTGAACTTGCAAACATTACATTCAAAAGGAAAAACAAACACAACAAACTTTGAAATAAAAACACATCATCTTGGCGTGGCAACCAAGGATTAAAGCGAAAATAACTGAAACTTTATTCAGGGACTGAGATGATCGAACACGTTCGGATAAGGACCCGTCGAGCTTTCTCCCCTTTGATTCTCAGAGTTCGTTGCATCAGGTTGGGTGTTCCTTGAAGTTGAGCCCCGATCATTTCTGCGGCGTCCGGATCGATGACCGCTGCGTGGTTGACTCCCGCCAATCTGATTCTGGAAAACTGTCGGCCCTGTTATCTGGGAATAGTAATCCCCAGACAGAATTTCTAGACCTACGAGCTCCAGTACCAAAGCTGCAATGGTAGCGGTTTTTTCAGCAATTTGAGGGCCCAACCACTCAAGATATTCCAAAGTGGGTTCATAAAATGTGTCCCCTTCACCCCAGCGCCTGCCTCGACCGATGTGTGCACCATTCTGATACCAAACCTCTTTGATCAAGTTGCATATGTTGGTACTCACCGGCAAATTATCTGTGATGGGAAGGTCAGAAAAGGGGATCCCTTGGACTTGTCTGAACTGGCGAGCCACCCGTTGGCCCAAGTAGAAAGTGGTGGAGCGAAGCCCAGCCAGCCAGATGAAGGAATGACCCGCACTCGTAATGAGATACCTGCTCAAACCCCAATGCGGAGGCACCCACGTGATGTCTGCCGATGTGATCCGCCAAAAGTGTCCAACCCACTCCTTGACGGTAGTGCAGTTTTGCCTGTATAAACCTCGCCTTGGAAGCATAGAAGGGGTATGGTCTGGATTCAACACCGGCCGAATGATCTTGAGATTCTACTGAAGCCAGATCTGCAATAGAATGGGGCTGCCCGACGTGAAAGCATCACCTCTGGGATAGTAGCCATCCAGCCCATGCAAAGTCTCAGCCAAGAGGACAGTCATCACGTTGCCGGCACCACGCTTGCAAGAATCAATGATGTCCACCATCCTTGAGTCGATGAAGCCATCGTAAGAAACGAAAAACATCTCTGCAAATAGGCACATAACCAAGGCAAAGTCCATACGGTCGGAGTACACCGGGTTATGAGGGTCAGCCTCGCCAAAGAGTTCGGGGAAGCAAGTAATGTCAAGGTGGGTCCCATGAAGGAGAACCCTTGAGAAGTCAATATCAAAGCCGAAGGTTTCAATGAGCCACCGAGCAGGTGTCCTGCGGGAAGTGGGCACCATGGCCTCGCCGTAAATGGTATTGCCTGTAATGGCGCAGAATTCCTCAAAGGTGGGACACAGTTCGTCTTGATTGAAATTGAACAAGTGGGTCCGGGTTGACCAGAAAACAGAAGCACCGCGGGTCATCTCCCACTGAATGGGAAGCTTCCTCAGAGTAAAGAGAAACTTGAAATGATAGTTTTCTTCTAGCACCGCTCGTACATTATTTGGGTATGAATTCACCCAGCAGTCGAGTCCTACCCGGTATTCTTCGATGTTAACCAGGGTTTGGCCAAGATTAGCCATTTTAGAAGGGAAATGAGCTAAAGGATGCAAAGCAGGAAAGAAGGAGAAGTTGGTTGGTGTGAGAAATAAGAAGAGATCCCCCTCCCCTTTTATAACCTCCCAAAAACTCAGCCTAAATCATCAGTATTCCAAAAGGGGTTGTCTCCCCGTCCCCCTAGCCAAAAGCAAGGTTTGAAAAGGCAAAAACCCAGCAGAAGGTGTCAGTCGTCCGTACGGCGGCTCTTAGAAAAGCTGACATTTTCCTTGTCCTCATCCCTAGGCATTGAACCTTGTCCCCTTTATCATGAATATAACCGCAGCCGCCCTCTGAAATCCAGGCTTGATTCAGTGTTGGTCATTAATCGCGAGTCGGTGTCATTTAAAAAAAAAAAAAAAAAAAAGAGTATCCGGAATTTCAGAATAAAAGAAAGATTGTGTTCGGTCAGAATAATCCAATTTTTATCTGTGTGAATCACTTCTGCCACTGCATGCAAAGCTAACTTGCAGATCAACGGACGAAGCCGATCCTGTTATCCCTCCCAATAGCAAAAAAGAATCAGTCGGGGTTAAAACAGCACCAGTGGATCACACAAAGCGATGGTCTCTCGCTTAAAAAAGTACAAAAATCTCATCACACAGCAAAACCAAAGGCAGAAGAATCTGGACGGCGCAGAATGCAGCGTATCCTTGATTTTAGTTTGTGTACATAAATGGCTTCAGTTGTTTATTGCCCTCAGTTTTCTCGAAAGATCGGGATTACTTCCCCCGAACTGCGCAACGTCGTAGGTCCCCCTTTTGAAAAGATATGTTGTTCCAGCTTGGTCTTCTCCGGCGCCCGAGATTACCTCCCCGAACTGCGCATAGTCGTACGTTCTCCCTTCATGATTTCCATCCCTTTGCAAAGAGAGATCAAATCTCAATGCACCCTTTACTCGGATTGTACCTTGCGTCAACCCTTGAGTCGTGTTGGTCTTAAACCTTCTCTTAATTGTTCGAGTCGGTTCTAATCAGAACTACGACTCGACTTGATTCCCACGGTGGGATACGTAGGCAGTTCACAACGTTGGACTCAGTCGCCAATTCTCGCAATTTGTTGGTCAAATACCAACCCCCCAGCAAAGAGACTTCTCTTCTCAATGCAACTCCCCAGCAATGCTCTGTTTCTCCACCCTGGTCTTCTCGGGCGCCCGAGATTACCTCCCCCGAACTGCGCAACGTCGTACGTTCCCCAGTTGAAGTTATGTTATTCCACCTGGGTCATCTCGGGGGCCCGAGTTGTACCTCGCCAGAACTACGCCGCGATTTGATTCCCGCAAGGGATACGTAGGCATCTTACCTTGGTGAGCTCAGTCGCCCATTCTCATAACCATGTCTCAATGCCAACCCCCATCCACAGCAAAGAGATATCGCATCTCAATGCTACCCCCTGCTTTAAATTTTAATAAACCTGAACTACGTTTGGTCTGATTCTCGAGAGAGATACGTAGGTAAACCGGAACCGACCATTGTCTGTGTTTGATTGATAGTTTGAGTTAGAACTATGGAGGCTTGATTCTCGAAAGAGATATGTAGGAAGTCCTACCTTGGACCCAATCGTTACACCCTAGACGAGATCGAGTGTCTCTTAGTGAATCGTAGAATCCCCTTTAACCAGGAGATTCGACGAGGGGCTCTGTAGATACCCTGATCTCGCACCCCTAAAAACCCACCTTGAATCGGTCTAAACCCGAAAATTGACCTAAAACCCTCGATTTGGCTGTGCGGGACTGCCGTGAGCCTTATTGGTGCATCGAATGGATAAACGGACTTCAAATTCATGATCAGAGCGAAAAAAGAGCAAACAGGCAAAAATTTCGTTTTTTGAGGTGCGGGACCGGAAATGGGGCCCGCAACCCCCCGAACTGCTCGCTGTTATCCATTCTGTGCATTAAAAATATATTATTACCTTTCCTTGCTAATTGACATATTTCAGATATACCGGCGTGACCAAAAAATTTTCCAAGCAACTTTCATGTTGGGCCCGCGGACAACCGGGACACCGGAGCGCGCACGACGGAGCGGAAAGCCGGAGCCGGAAAGATGGTTATCCAAATTGGAAAATATCTCAAAATATCTTATCAACTGGTCAAGAAGAGCAAAAAATATATTATTGTCGTTCCTTGCTCATAAAAATATTTCAGATATACCGGCCTGACCAGAAAAATATTCCGAGCAACTTTCATGTTGGACTCGCAGACAACCGGGACACCGGAGGCGCGCACAACGGAGCAGTTACGGAGCGAAAAGCCGGAGCCGGAAAGATGGTTATCCAAATTGGAAAATATCTCAAAATATCTTATCAATTGGTCAAGAAGAGGAAAAAATATATTATTGTCGTTCCTCGCTCATAAAATATTTCAGATATACCGGCCTGACCAGAAAAATATTCCGAGCAACTTTCATGTTGGACTCGCGGACAACCGGGACACCGGAGACGCGCACAACGGAGCAGTTGCGGAGCGGAAAGCCGGAACAGAGATAAGGAAGATGACTTTAAGGCTTAGTCAAGAAGGATAGATGATGAATCCACCAATTTACAACCTCCCCCCTCCAAGTTACAACCAATTTACCATCTCCCTCATCCTATATACACCACTCTCATCTATTTCAAAAAAGAGAGACACAAAAAAAACAAAAAGAAAAAAACCCTACCATCCTCCACTCTCATTCTCTCTCAACAAGAACACCACCACCACACCATCACCACACCACCATATCACCACCACCACACCACCATAAAACCACCACACAAACACTAAACACAAACTCAAACTCTTTCAACACAAGGCCAAAACCTTGAGAAAACAACCCAAAAAAGTCTTCCCTTGGAAGCAAAGGGAGCACAACCTAGGCATCATTTCCCCCTTGTAATCATCTAAAAGGGTAAGATGTAATGTTTATGTAATTTCTTGAGGGGTTTAGCCACCTTGTTAGGCTAAACCTCCATTTTATATTCAATAATACAATATTGTTACTCTTGTTGTTCTTCTTATTAAATGATGATATATAATGATGTTTTGAGCTCTTGATCATGCTAAGCTTTTGATCTTGTGTATATATATCATGTATGTATGAGTGTCATATCTTTGTTTGTGGTGGATTCAAGAAGTTTTCCAAAGAACAAACTTGTTTTATCTTATAAACCTTGAATCTGCCATGCTTTGTTTTATCTTAGCATAGAACATCATGAAACCATATCTAAATGCTTGGATGGTTGTTGTTTCATGTTGTTAACATGTATACATATGCATGTACAAAGTTTCATGTTCATATCTTTTCATTTGAGTTAGATTTGATAGGTGTTTTCATGACATGAGTGAGATGCCAATAATCTGTCCATATGGTACCTTACTGCCTTGTTGCTATTTTTACTCCTAGAAAACGTGGGTTTTGGTCTTAGAACACAAAAGATAACTTGTTCTACACAGAACAAGGAAGAATAACATGTAAGTATAATATTTTTGGCCTCAGTGGAAGAGGCTATTTCTATTTTTTGTTTAAGCTCTCTGTTCTCAGAATCAGCATGTTCTTGTTTGGACATGAAAATGTCAGAAGTTATTTGGGTGACCTAAACTTGTTTTCTGGACTTTAAACTCTCTGGATCATAACTTTAACATGTTAGTAACAACTTTCATGTTTTGTGTTTTCCCTGATTCCTTTTCTTTTATGATGAAAAAAGTGGATACTTTAGGGATGTATGAAATTCTGTCAGACTGGGCTGTGAAAAGAATTGCCTTGTATGCTTTGTTTGGACACCATAACATGCCCCTAAAATCAATGGAAAAATCAGGGTAGATGTTTAATGTGTTAGGAAGTTTTATTGACCTTTATTTTCCAGATTGGATGAGTACAAGAACAGGTACACAAAGAAGAGTGAGCAGCAGTCCCTGAAAATGCTTGGGGACGGAGTTTTGGACATTTATTCATTTGGGAATTGTTTCCCTTTTTTGTACAAAATGTAAATATTAATCCCCCACCCCTTTATGTGTTTAATTTTATGTACATAAATGATTAAAACCATTTTCAAAACCAAGTGTGAGTCCACTCAAACCGACTCTCATTTGTGAATTAAAACAAACCTTCCTAAAATAGGAAGACTCCCCATTTATTAAATCACCATTTTGTTAGGGCATAAAACCAAGGCAAAAGGCATAAAAATAACTTACGTGGCATGCATATGTGCCTAACCTCTTCTCTTCTCGTAACTTAGCCCCCGAACCCACTTTCTCTGAAAAAGGTTTTATCTTCATTTTCCCTAAAATAAAATGAGGTGGCGACTCTTGCAATCAAAAACAGCATCAAGAGAAAACCATTGTGTGAGAACCGAGCGCATTTCCAAAAGCGCATCAGCACGAGACGGGCGCGAACCGCTTTCACGGGCGGTCATTTCGCGGTGATCCGATAAATCTCGGGCGCGGGCTCTCACAGGGTAGCCCCATGTCCTTCTTGTTGTTGATGGTGGCATATCCCCCATGTCATTGAATGTCTCGGAGTATCCCCATGTCCTTGTGGAGGTAGCCCCAATGTCGTCCTTCGACTTTTGATGTTGGCGTGGACCCGTTGTCGTCTCGCGGCCTTTGATGATGTTAGGAACCCATCCCTTTTTTTCATGACGCACTCTTTCTTTTGCCTAGGCCTTCCTTTTCGGGTTTTCAACCTAGCGGGCATCTCTTTTGCGTCTTTTATGGCACACCCTGTTTTTTTCCTAGGCCGCCCTTACGGGTTTTCAACCTAGCGGGCTACTTTTTTGGTGCCTTTTTTATTTTTTATATAAGTGATCCAGCCGACTTGATAGAACGAGGACTTAATATATCTTTTGGAGGAGACATGCAAGGGCCTTTATTTAGGCGGGAGAGAGTCCCTTTATTTTGGTGAACAATGTATTATCATGGAACGGGAGGAAGCCCTTGCTTGACAGAATACAAGTGTTTAGCTCTTTCCTAAGATGTAGAGAGAAGAAGACTTGTTGAGACATTTGAAACTTGTCCTAGTTAATATCATCGAATGATTGCTGGAATGGACCATGTTTATTATTAAGTCAAGATTATAACAAGCAATTAGCCTTAACATGTATAAATGTTGTGATCAATTAAGATTAAGATTCGATCAATGGCAAGATCAAAAGGTGTTTATGGGGAGATTGGTCATTATCTGGGAAATTGGTCATTGATAGGACTAAGGGAAGAGAACGGGGTTATTTTGGGAGGATCGAGGTTTGATGGATTCATTTCATGCTGTGACCGGACCCGAAGGTTGCCTACGTTCCCCTCAGTTTGAGGAGCTCAGGTCGCCATAGTTCGGCCGTGGGGCCTTCTTTTGCTGGGGTTGGTGTCCTTTCGAAGGATGTTGTCGCTTTGCTGATGTAGATCGCTTTTCTTTGCGGTGAACTCCTCGGGATGTTCTTTGAGGTGGACTTTTGCAGTGAACTTGGTGAGCTTTTGAGGTAAACTTCCTCTTTACCAATATTCATTTGCTTTCCTTTTTTTCCATTATCCATTTCTTTCTCTCTTTTTTTTTTTTTTTTTTTTTTAGAGAGAGGGGAAACATTAGCCCCAACTTTCTATCTTGGACATTGCCTCATTTGTAGCCCCTTGGTGGAATTCTGCCACTTCTTACTTTGACTTTTGAAGATCTGGGAAGTCCTTTGCTTGGTTACGCACGCGCGATCGTGGTTGAATCTTGGTGGTTTAGGAACAACGTCCTCGCCTTTTCATTGTCTCGGGACGCCTTTGATGCGCATCAAGGAAAGGTGTATCGGGTTGTGTATCGGGGTAGTGTATGAGGGAAGATTTGCCATTGATGGTTTCTTCATGCCAATTGACCACAACATTTATTCATATCAAGATTAATTGTTTGCATTTGGCACTTTTCATTTGTGTTAGGTCCATTCATCCTTAATGAGTCGTCATTGACTAGTATGCTTAGAAGTCAATTCGTCATTTTGGGGACGTAGCAATCAATTGATAATAACAAGCAAGGCAATTTCAAGAGTAAACATATATTGCAAATAATGTCTCAAGTCTAGAGAGAAGAGAAGGAAAATGACTCTTTTATTTAGATAACTTTGTACATACATGTCCAAGTGCGGAACTCTGTGAAAATAAAAAGACACGGTCCAGAATGGACTCCTTTTCTTTCTAGAACCTACGAGGCTGGAAGACTCACATTTTTTTTTTTTTTTTTAAGGATGGGTTCCCATGAAGCACGATGATCCATTTTCTTCCACAGTTGTTGGAGGGGTTGTCGGCGGCATATTCCATGTCTTCCACGGGGAACTCGGGTTCTATGTCGTCGGGAAAGATGTCGCGAGGCCTCCACTTGGCTGGGCGTTGCAATTGCCGGGGTCGTCTACTCATGAGGGTGAGTTGGGAACTTGCCTGTTGGCGAAGCCTTTTGGTGATTCCCTTTCCAAAGTGCATAACCTTCGTGTATGGCACTTGACGAGGGTACAGTCTTCCATTTGGTGTAGCCACTCTCAGGCTTCTGAAGCTCGGGCCTCTTCTTGTGGACGGTGTCCCAATTGTTTGGTCTTCCCGCTCATGTGTATGGTTGTCTCGGACGCCAATTCGGATGTGGGCTCCTTGGACGATGTTTCCGGGGGACAAAACCGCAAAGGACTTTAGCATTTTAAACCTCAAGGTGAAATTATTAACCATGATTTGAGAAGCATGCTTCATTAGCGGATTAACCTTTTAGGCAAACACGAACTTTTATTTTGAGAAAACTTGATCTCCATTTTTCTTTTTCTGAAAGACACACTTCTTGTTTTGGGTGAAAAACTCACACACACATTTTTGTAAACTTTTTGACAAGGCAAAAATGACAATAATAATCTTATTAATGAGAACAGACAATGGACCCGAAATGGTCACCACATGGCATCAACCGGGGAATCAAGACTTTAACTAAACCTAACAGACATCTTAACCGACTTTCCCTAAAGACTTATCACACGTCCTAACAATGGACTTCGACTCTTCCTAAGAAGGGGCGATGGAAGGGGTTTTGAGGCTCATCTTCTGTTACGGCAACCACAGCGCCATCAAGTTCCCAAACCAGGGCGTTCAAGCTTTCCTTGCGTGATTAACTTCTGGATGATACGTTTCAAGGCGACGCAATCGTTGGTTCCGTGCCCATGGTAGTTGTGATAGGCACACCATTCAGTTGTGTCGAGACGTCCCTTGGGGTTTGTGGGTTGGTAGTTGACAAGATGTTTTGCAAGGCCTTGCCTAACCAATTTCTCAAATACCTTGCTTATGGGTATTCCGAAATCCTCGTACCTTGTGAAATGGAGCTTGGCTCGGCCTTTGGCTTTTCGTTCATTGTTGACCGGAGCGTGGTGGGGATGAGAATCACCGCTACTTGATGCAAAGGGGTGCCCATCGAGTGTCCTTTCAAACTTATCTTCCATTTGCTTTCTCTTTTCCAACAACGTGCCCAACTGAGGTGCAACATGAGGATTCTGTGGAGGTGCATGGGTGTAGGCATACCCATATTCATAACCTTGGTGGCTTGCAGGAATATACATTGGAGGCATGCAAGGAGCTTGTGGTCCAAAAGGTCTCGGACCATAGAAATGATACGGGTCTCCGTGGGATCTCATCGGGAAACCTGGTGGAGGCAAGTTGGTGATGCCTGTCCGGGTACCCATATATGGTTTAAACAGTGACTGATCTTTGGTGACTTGGTTGATAGCATTGAATCGAGAAAGGATGGGATTGGGAAGGTGTTGTGAGTATGATGCTCGGGGCATAACCAGTGTGAACAGCGGTTTGTAGGCCTTTTGAGTGGATTGTGTTTGGGGTTTTATAGGAAGTGTCTCATGGGAGATGTTGGATTTAGGATGAGGCGGAGTGAGGCAGATTTGAGTGAGAGGCTTGTTTTGGATGACGGCGCGTTGGGGCGAAGAAATGGAGGTCTCGGTATTTTGGTGAGATGGAGGGGGAAAACTTTGGTTAAAGTCTGGAGGTCGGGTAGCTTCCACCTTTTCATTGTGGTTGGTTGCTTTGGCGAAGGGCCCATCGATTTGAAACAGAGCTGTAACACCTCTTTGCCTCGTCGACTCATCAGGCGGAGTTTGCGTTTCTCTGTGGCTTTCTGTGATGACCTCTTTCTCAGCCCCGGGGGTTTCTGAAGCTTGGAACAACTCTTCGTTAGTTGGGCCATCCGGATTGTCTGCAACGTCATTTCTCAAGCTACTGTCCACTGAAGTGACCTTTCCGAGGTACCGGGTTAGAGAAGTTGTAGTGACCGGGGAACTTTCTGACTCCACACGCACTAGACGGCGACATGATGCTCTCTTCCACTTCATCTGAGCTACGGGGAAGACAAAAAGTAGCTTTAGGCTTGGGTAAACACTGGGTGAATGCTTGGGTTAAAGACACATGTGTCTTTATTTGAGATATTTGACCGGGCCGAAGTTGCCTACGTTCCTATCACCACGAGGGAGGGGGTCCCACGTGACGAGAGGCTCAGGTCACCGTAGTTCGAATGGGTTTGGAATCTTAAGAGGGAGGGACGAACACGACTGACGTCTTAACGAGAATCCATCCAAGGACTTGACTGGCTTCCTAGGGGACTATTCTTAGAATTTAACGGGGATCTTCGCGGGGACCTAGGGGACATTGCCTAGGGTCTCAATGGGGATCTTAACGAGGGTCTTGAAGGATAACATGGATCCTTCCAAAGACTTAACGGGACTTGACGGAGGTCTTGAAGGATAACATGGATCCTTCCAAAGACTAAACGGGACTAATCAAAAGTCTTGGAGGATAACATGGATCCGTCCAAAGACTAAACGGGACTAATCAAAAGTCTTGGAGGATAACATGGATCCGTCCAAAGACTAAACGGGACTAATCAAAAGTCTTGGAGGATAACATGGATCCGTCCAAAGACTAAACGGGACTAATCAAAAGTCTTGGAGGATAACATGGATCCATCCAAAGTCTTAACGGGACTTGACGGAGGTCTTGAAGGATAACATGGATCCTTCCAAAGACTTAACAGGACTTAACGGCGGTCTTGAAGGATAACATGGATCCTTCCAAAGACTTAACGGGACTTGACGGAGGTCTTGATGGATAACATGGATCCTTCCAAAGACTTAACGGGACATGACGGAGGTCTTGAAGGATAACATGGATCCTTCCAAAGACTAAACGGGACTAATCAAAAGTCTCGGAGGATAACATGGATCCGTCCAAAGGCTTAACGGGACTAATCAAAAGTCTTGGAGGATAACATGGATCCGTCCAAAGACTAAACGGGACTAATTAAAAGTCTTGGAGGATAACATGGATCCATCCAAAGGCTTAACAGGACTTGACGGAGGTCTTGAAGGATAAAATGGATCCTTCCAAAGACTTAACGGGGGTGACACTGGTTAGCGAAACAATGCAATGTATCAAAGACAGGAAGCAAAAACGGAGCAAGCTCATGCAACACGCAATTAATAAGTCATTCAAGTTTACTTAAAACACATTTTTATTCCTAAATGGTTGGAAAAGATTTCTCTTCTTTTTCGCAACTAATCTAAACCCTGGATCAGTGGAGGCCATCACTACGTCTATAGACCCCTCGTTTTTCACCTGCCTTGCACACTCCCAAGGATGGACTGTCCTGGGCGAGGGTCCTATAGGGCGATCGGCTTCCACCGGCCGAAATTAACGAACCTAGTGTCTAGTGCGTCGCAAGATTCTCAATGCGTGAGCCATTCCAGTCATGATTAAGCCCCAGTTAAGGTCGAGATTCGTCTTAGGGACTTAAGGGACTTCTGGCATAACCTCATCTTTGATGAGGGCTCTCGAACCTTATCCTTGGGATTAAGGATGATTAGTATGGACCATTCATTAGGGCTTGACAACACGGTGTCACCCTATCCTTAATACATGACTTAGGTTAATTACGGTCAACATTAATGCGTAAGTCAAGGACCGGGTCAGAATTGACCATGGTCACACTTGCTTTCACAAGGAGTCATGACTCGGGCACTAACTTGGCCATGATTAACCTTAGACACGCATTAAGGATGTGGAAACGTGAGCTAGACCAAAAACCAACCGAAGTCACGGTATTTGTGTGTCACGGACTAGTGTGGTTGACTCGGCTCGGAAGGGAAGGTGGGATGTACCCGTGCGCGCATCGAAGGGAACAAGAGCGCCCAACGAGCTGCATCGTGGCATCCATCCCGGGTTAAAAGGGCATTTGGAACGTGCAAGGTCAAGTGCGCGTGGTGTGAAGTCATTCTATGCTCCTTTTTGAGTAAAAAGAGAGATTTTCAATTCGTTTTTCGATAGCATGAGCATGGCATAAGCAAGATATGAACAAGTATGAACAAGCATGAATTGAGCAATCTATACACAACAAATCAAAGAATATAAGCAAACAAAGACCAAAACTTGTACATGTACCAAGTTGTGCACGACAAAGAATTTTGAATCAAACTTTTGCAAAAGAAATATTTTACATTGAAACCCTTTTGTGCAAAGAAATTTGTGCACAACGAGAAGACTCAAGAAAACCCTTACAAAAAGGGGTTATGCACGACGAGGTTTTGGAAACCATTTTATTGACAAAAGATCATGCATAACCAAGTTTTATTACCTTTTAAAACCAAGTTTTGGCCAAAAGAATGAAGGTAATGTGCACAAGTAAGACTGTAAATTTGGAACCTGGACAAGTAGAAGCAGAGGGGGCACCCAGAATGTTGCAGCCCTGCACCAAACTGTTAATTGGCAACATTCTGGCCCCTACCCAAAGTAGCCGTACGGCTAAAGCAAGAGGGTGAAGATTTTTCTCAGTTTCTCCAACTTCTGATCATCAAGCCCCAGTTTATTGTGTTTCCAGAATGTTTGTACTCAAAACAGTTCAAACAGAAACAACAAACACACACAAATATGCAAGAAGTCAACTAACGGGAACGGGAGTTTGACCCACACAAGAATGCCCCCGAACCTTCTAGAAAGAAGTCTGAAAGCACTCTATATCCCCAACGGAGTCACCACTGTAAGGATCCCGTCCTCGGGGGGAAACAAACAAGGTTCGCACGAGGACAAAATGCCAAACACGGGAACCGGTCAAATTTAACGGAGTCACCACATTTTGTTAATTTTAAACCCAACAAAATGACAAAGGTTTGAGTTCAAAGGTTCGGAGGTCAGGTTACAACTTGGGAGGAGTTTTTACGTCCTCTCAAGTTGCCTCGGACAAAGCCGAGTCTCCCTAAGTTAGTTAAAATGTGCATATGTGTGTGTGTGTATTTAACGGAAAAAATTATGTTATTGATTTTATTTGAGAAACTTGGCTGAAAAAGGGGCCTTGAGTGATAAGATAAAGGCCAGAGGGCAAAACAGACAATTTTGTCCTCCTACCTAAAGTAGCCGTACGACTGGAGGAGGCAATTCTGGGGTTTTACAGTTTGCTCAAGAACAGTCCAGTTCAGAACAGAAACAGGGTATTCTGTCTGAAGCTGGACAAACTGTTTGTGATCCCAGTTTGCAAGAAATGATTTTACAAGTTTTATAATATCATTCCTATGCTAAATGATCATCACTTGGTTCCCCAAAACAAGTATTTGGGTGTGATCATGAGAAATCATATGAGAAAATCAAGAAAGTTGATGAATGTCCCCTTTGGACCAAAGTTGGTCATTTGGTGAATAAAGATTGGAACTTTATCACCAAGATGACATCTTATGACTTAAAATCCTTCCAAGAGTCAAAATAACACATAAATATTGAATCTTTATGACCCAAAAGTGGGATTTTGAGGCTAAACCAAGGAGGAAAATGATGAACACTAAGGTTTCATCACCCTCATGATTATCATGGCCAAACAAGCATTACATTTAAATGAATAAGGAATATAAATGACAATCAACAAGTCTATGAGTGTCTAGGTTTAGAACCTCTTCCATACAAGGTATGGAGGGCACCTTGGAACTTCTCATAGCTTGGACAAGATAGTAATATAATAGATAGATATGTAGTGCTTGATAATGGACAAGTCTTGCAAGAAACAAAAGGTGCTTGAAATTTCCATGAATGAAGAATAAATACATGTATAACCAAGATATAAGAAAGAAAATAGGAGTAAGATGAAGAGAAAGGAAGGGGGAGGTGGATTTACCTATGATGGTTAAGGCCAATCTTCCTTTCTTCTCTCCTTTTTTGTATGTGATCACTCTCACTCTTTCTCTGTGGCAATTCCAGCAGAGTGACCTCTCTAATGTGTATTTCTCCCCCCCTGAAATGGTCACCAAGGGGTTCTATTTATAGGGACTGAGGGTGCCTAAACCAGCCGTACGGCTAGGCCCCTCTAGTACCCAAAGCATCCGTACGGCTCAGCCTGGCGAGCTTCTGGATTTTTTCAATTTTATACCAGAGTAGTCCTGAATTTATAGTTTATCCTAGGGAGGTCCTGGCCTATCAGCTTATCCCTGAAACGGTGCTAAGGCTACCTCTAAGATAGGTCGATTTCAGATTGGGGTACTTACACACGTGCTCTAATTTTTGCCTAGGCCGCCCTTGCGGGTTTTCAACCTAGTGAGCGTTTTTTTAATGGTTTTCATTTGTTAAGCGTAGAAATTCTTGAGCTTGTCGAGGTTTACCTCCTTTGGCAATTGGTCACCATCCAAGTCTACGAGTCGGACCGCAACGTCGCTTAGTATCTTTTTTACCACATAAGGACCGATCCATCGAGGTCCCCACTTCCCAAGGGGATTTATGGCATTGGGAGGATGTTGTCTTAGGACCAAATCTCCCACCTTGATATTTCGAGGCTTCACCTTTTTGTTGAAAGCCCTTACCATCCTTTGTTGATAAGCCCTTTTGCGTTCAAACGCTCTTAACCTCTTTTCGTCGAGTAGGGCTAGTTGCTCGTATCGACTTTGCATCCAATCAACCTCGTTGACTTGGTTCTCGAGTAAGACCCATAGAGAAGGAACCTCGAGTTCGGCTGGGAGTAGGGCTTCAGAACCATAAACCAATGAATATGGAGTTTCTCCCGTTGCTGACCGTATTGATGTGCGGTAGCCCCACAATGCTAGTGGTAATTTCTCGAGCCAATTCCGTCCTGTTGAAGCCATTTTTTGTATGATGACCTCGATTATCTTATTTTCTGCTTCGACCGCTCCATTGGCTTGGGGACGGTATGGGTATGACTTGTGCTTGGTAATTATGTAGTTAACCAAAAGTGCATCCATTTTTTTCTCAAAGTGAGACCCATTGTCGGAGATGATCTCGTGAGGAATACCATATCGGCACATGATTTTGTTCTTCACGAACTCGGCCACCTTCTTGGCGTTGAGGACTCGGTAAGCTTGTGCTTCGAAACACTTTGTGAAATAGTCCACGTCCACTAAGATGAATGACTGTCCGTTGCTTCCTGTAGGATGGACTTTGCCGATGATATCTATACCCCAACAAGAGAATGGCCACGGTGTGGTCATGTTGTACAATTGTGAAGGTGGAGCATATTGCAGATTAGCATGGAACTGGCACTTGGTGCATTTCTTGACTTTCTCGATGCAGTCTCTTTCCATTGTAGTCCAAATAGTAGCCAATACGGAGTATCTTCTTGGCTAACATAATCCCATTTATGTGGGGCCCACACTCGCCTTCGTAGACTTCGTGCATGATTTCTTGAGCTTCGGACTCATTTTCACACAAAATATTGATCCCTTGATGATGTCTCTTGTAGACTCGGTTCCCAATCAATACATATCTGGCGACTAGATTTTGTAGTGCTACTCGAGTTTTCCCGTTGCTGTTCCTGGGAAAGGTACCGTTGTTGAGAAAGTTCATGATGTCTGTGTACCATGGGGGGTTATTATGGACTTCATTGATCTCAATACTCATGCAGTATGCCGAACTAATCCTTCTTGAAAATTTTTGAAGGGTTTCACCATTTTTCCTTTGGGCATCTCAAATAATAAGGCTATGGTAGCTAAAGCATCAGTAAAGCGGTTCTTGTCCCTTGGCAAATAATTAAACGTGATGTCTTGGAACTGTTCAACTAACTCTTCGAGGTGTTGACCATACTATTGGAGGGTCGGGTCTTGGATTCGCCATTTTCCCGATGTCTGATTGATAAGGAGGAGGGAGTCACCGAATACTTCTAGCTCTGTGACATTTCTTTCTATCGCTGCTTCTAGCCCCGCTATACATGCTTCATATTCGGTAATGTTTCTGGTAGCTTCGAATTCAAGATGGATTCCGATTGGAGTGTAAATGTCCTTTGGATCGACAAGCAACATTTGTTGGTAGTGGTGCCCTAGGCACGTTTAATAAACGTTGTAATTGTTATCATTTATTTCATATCAATAAAGAGATGTTTTGATTATTATTGTTGTTCATGTTAACTTATAATAATCTCCGTCCCTAGTACTTATTAAGCACTAGTATAAAGGCTAAATGATCATGGGATGATCATGTTAGACTTATGGGTACTTGTTTGGAACAAGGTACTGGACATGACCCGCCGTATGAGATTTATGTCATGGTCTATGTCGTACATATATCTCATATTAGTTATGTCATTCAAATCCTTAGACATGAAGTTATTATAGTCTTCCACTTGATGAACATTATGTTTGACATATTCAAACGCTACCTTTAACCGGGTAGTTATAAAGGGTATGATTGATATAATCAGATTCACGTAGGGAAGAATAATAAGCTAAATGGATTTGTCCCTCTTCGGAGAGATCTCAAGCTTAGGCCTCTCGTAGGAATGATGTTGATGAAAATGTTCGGCTGGACTCATATGAATTGATTAGATCAATGTCATTTGGATTATCAACATATTCGGAATCGAGAAAGTATTGAACAAAAACAAGTTGACCGTTTGACCATGACTTGTGTTCAATGAGATCATGGACAAAGGGATTGTGACATATTCTAAAGGAATGCGAACTTGTATCTAGTTATACTATTTGGGTAGGTATGACGGTTTGCTAGAACCTAATCATATCTTATGGATTCATGTTTGAACCCATTGCCAACTTAGTATAATCCTAGAGGGTCACACACAAAATGGAACAAATCCTAAAAGGACTATATTGGAAATTAAGGCTCTCTGATCCTGGTGTGCGACCTCACAAACCAGGCTGGGCGGCCGCACATGTTTGGGCGACCGCACACCTGATTTTGGGTGGCCGTACAGTGAGTCGGGACAGATTTCCTGATTTAATTAGGAAAAGAATTTTAGACGGGTTTTGACACAAGTTTCCTATTTGGAATAGGTCTAACTTGTTTATAAACAGCCAAATTCGGCCAGAACTCAACCCTAGCTTTTTTGCAAGTCTCCAAAGAGTTTGAGAGAGTTTTATTTTGTTCTAAGACATCCTAGATTGAAGAACAAAATAATACACAAATAATATTCCATATAGTTCATATTAATTGTAAAAACGTGTTTCACAATTTTGGTCTAGCAACCAAGATCAAGTGTTCTTGATATTCGTTCAAGGTGTGGATACCGCTAGAGGGTGAAGCTCATCATCTTCAAAGTTCGTGTTCTTACTTGTTTGTGATTAAAGCTTCAACTTCTCCACCAAGATCAAAGACGAAATTCAAAGTCATCAAGGGTTAGTTTTTCTAGTATTCATATTACAAGTATTTGATTTAGTCATATGAATGGATCTATGGGCTTTGGGTTTCATAAAATTTTAAATGCTATTTTCCGTTGCACATGTTACTACGAAACCCAACAACATTCCTATCCCATAACCGTGCTTATTGGCTGTGCCATCGAAAAAAAGTTGCCACTTGTTTTCCTTGGTTGTAGTGTAAACCAAGTGCTCGTCGGGAAATTGTAAGTCTTCCCCCTTCACTTCGTCACACGAAAATTCAGCAAGCTGATCACTGAACACTTTCCCCCTAATGGATTTGAGTGTGACGTAAGTGATATCATAGCCGGCGAGCATGAAATACCATTTAGCTATCCTTGTTGACATGAAAGCCTTCTCAAAGATGTAGCAGAGCGGGTCCACTTTTGCTACTAACTTGATTGGAAAGGCTTCCATGTAATGTTTGAGCTTTTGAGTGACCCAAACCAGTGCTGCACATGACTTCTCCAAGACGGAGTAGTTCTTTTTGCTTCTTTAAAATCGGCGACTTACAAAATAAATGGCATTATCCTTTATGGAGTCTCATTTCTCTTGTGCTAGCATATCCCCAAAGGCTTCATCATTCACTGTGAGATAGAGCAAGAGAGGCTTCTCCTTGTGAGGTGGAACCAAAACTGGAGGGCATGTCAAGTAATTCTTTACTTGGTCGAAGGCTTCTTGGCAAGTGTCGGTCCATTCTAGAGCCACATTTTATTTAGTAGCTTAAAGATTGGCTCACACATGGAAGTAAGCTGGTGCACAAACCGACTGATGTATTGAAGTCTGCCCATGAAACCTTTGATTTCTTTTTGTGTCTTGGGAGGAGGCATGTCAATGATTGCCTTGATTTTGGAGGGATCTACTTCAATTCCCCTCTCAGTGACCATGTAGCCAAGAACCTTGCCTCGGATAACCCCAAAAGTGCACTTTGCGGGATTGAGCCTCATCTTGTGTTGTCGAAGCCTTTCGAAGAACTTGCGGAGGTCGATCAAATGTTGACCGTCGGTCCCCTTCGAGTGGATGATCATATCATCCACGTAGACCTCGATCTCTTTGTGAATCATGTCATGGAACAAGTCTGTAACAGCCCTTTGATAAGTAGCCCCAGCGTTCCTTAACCCAAACGGCATAACTGTGTTGCAAAAGGTGCCCCATGGTGTTGTGAAAGCAGTCTTGTGTTGATCTTCTTCTGCCATGAGAATCTGATTGTACCCAGCGAAACCATCCACAAATGAGCGGACCTCACAGGCAGCAGTGGAGTCGACTAGCATGTCGATCTTGGGTAGTGGAAAGTCATCCTTTGGAGAATCTTTGTTCAAATCCCATAAATCTACACATACACGGACCTAGCCATTAGCCTTTCTGACTGTCACTACGTTGGCTAGCCATGTCGGATATTCAATAACCTTGATGAAGCCCACACCGAGAAGCTTCTCTATCTCTTCCTTGACTTATAAAGACCATTCTGGCTTGATCTTTCTGATTTTCTGCTTTGTCGGCTTAGCGTCATCTCTGATCGGAATCTTATGTTCGGTGACCTTTCTGTCCAAACCCGACATGTCTTTGTATGACCATGCAAATACATCCACGAACTCTCTGAGAAGTGCAGTCAATCTGTCTTTCTCTTCCCCCTTGAAGAAGCTTCCGATCTTGGTTTCTTTCGGCTCCTCATCGGTACCCAGATTAACAACATGCTATTCTTCGTCAGCCCTTGGACCATTTTCACCACGACTACGGACCTGTTGAGCAAGTTCATTTAAGTATGTTGTGTTTTCGTGGTCTATTTCATCATTATTTGAATCGTTATTAACTAGTTCATTAGATTCATTATTAGTTAATTCATCATTCATGATGATTGCAATCTTGGGGTACTCAGAAAGATCAAATTTTTTATTAACAAAGAAAGGGAACACACGCTCGGCTATGGCCTCTATATCCTTTTGGGTGAGGGTATCGGAGACACTCTCGGACTCAAAAGTGAATGTGAAAACATCTTCCTTTGTAACCTTGCGCAGTATCCAACCCATCTTCTTGACCAAGAATTCCTCGGATACCACTGGCTCCTTTGTAGAATACCAGTTGTTGATTGGCTCTGAGCTTGGCTGGATCTCGCTGATGGTTTCCCTTCTCATGTCGGTGTTGTAGATGGCATTGATCTGGCACTCGTCCATGATGGCCAATTCTTCGAACATGGAGGTTAAATCCGTCAATTCTTCCCCCACGGTAATCTTTGCCTCGGACTCTATGGTTACTTTCTTCCCCCACCATTCTCGGGGCGACATGGGAGTTGGTTCCCCTTCGGATTTCTGAATTTCACAGTCGGTAAAGACTTCAAGACCGGGCTTTCTGATGCCTTTGCTGTTAACCCATGGCTCAGGAAAGATCACGTACGGGACGTCTTCCCCTTGACGGATAAAGTAGCCATTCAGTGTCATGCGATAAGGCCTTAAATTGGGAATCTCATAATGACGGCCTTCCCTCTGGTCTCGGGTCTTCTCATTCTTGACGTCTTCCTCATACTTTAAGTCATCTTTGGAAGGCTCGTACCCCAATCCGAACTTGTTTTTGACAAATGGGACTCTACGGGTTGCATTCTCCCTTGTTGATATTTCCCTAGGCCTAAACCAGGGAAGTAATTCATATTCCTCATCATGCGGAGGACTTAGCGATTGCTGAGGGTCCATGATCCGTCTCTTCCTTCCTTGTCAATGGCATTGATTGAGACGCCGGAGAGGGTAGAGTCGGCTAACCTATGCTGCACTTGATGAACGGGTTCCCCCTTTCTGTGAATAGCGATGTTTTTTGCCATGACAGTCACTATTTCATCTCCATTTCTGAACTTAACACATTAATGGAGAGTTGAAGGGACGGCGTTGGAACTGTGTATCCATGGTCGCCCCAAGAGCAAGTTGAACGAAGAAGGTACATCGAGCACTTGAAACGGGACGGACATAACCATGCTCTCAAACTTAATATCTATTTCCACCATACCCATGACTGTTCGGGCAGTGCTGTCATAACCTCGGATCACTTGAGTAGAAGGCTTCAAATCTGAATTCTTAAGCCCCAGTATGCCCATGATTCGGCCGGGCATTAGGTTGAGTGCGGAACCACCGTCAACCAAGACTCTTGAAATAGGTCTCCCCCTTGCTCTTACCTTGAGATAGATGGCCTCATTGTGATCGGACCCAAATGGAGGGAGGTCCATATCGGCAAAAGTGATGACATTGCCAAAATGTATGTGGCCAATCATTGCAGTAAGGTCCTCGGGAGTAGTGTCAGGAGAGACTGATGTGTCGTCAAGATTACTGATGACAAGATCTCGGTGTTTCTTAGAGGATGCAATGAGGTCCCAAATGGAGATGTTGGATTGAGTTTTCTTGAGTTGAACTAATAGGGGGTCTTCGGGAGCGTCACGAGCTTGTAATCTTTGAGAAGAGGTGCTTGGTGCAGAAGTAGTGGGGTTGCTTGCTATGACTCGTCCGGATCGAGTTAGCATGTTTACATTCCCATTTTGCCTGTTTTTCCTATTCTCTAAGACCTCCCTCATTACCTCATCATAAGTCACAACGTAACAAGAATTGTCAATTGCATTCATAACTTTGGAGCCCTTATTCACAATTGGGGTTGAATAAGTGGTCTCCTAAAATTCTCCTAACTCTATTACATTGACATCATCACCACTAGGCACTATGAACTCTTTCTTGTCTATGAGATCTTGAATGACGTTGCGGAGGACAAAGCATTCCTCGGTGGTGTGGCCACTATGTTGGTGGTAGTTACAATGCTTGTGGTAAGCATGGTTGGGACGTATCGTCTTGGGTTTGTAACCGTGGGGAGGAGTAACTTTCCCTTTGGCCTTGAGAGCTTCGAAGGCCTCGGTGATAGTCATGCCTTGGAGAGGAGTGTAGACACGATCATCTTGAAATTTCTTGCCTTGGGGTGGAGGAACCCTTTTGTAATTCCCCTTCTCAGTAGTGAAGGCATTGACCGAGCCTCTTTGTTTGAGTTAGAGGCGGCCTTGTATTGGAAGCTAGGAGTATTTTTCTTGATCTCCGTGAGCAACTCATTGTAGACACCCCACCTTGGACTGCTCACCCCGATTGCACATTTGATCTTGTGTTTCTCCCCATTTTAAGTGTTTCTCGTTAGTTTCTGTCACTTCCGTTAAGTTCCTGACTGACTTCATTAAGTCTAGGGACTAAACTGAATAACAGGGCTGACTTTCTAGTCCATTCTGTCAAAATTGCCTTCTCTGAGTCGCGCGCCTCCGACAGGAGGATCC
Organism: Campanula takesimana; assembly: GCA_026119855.1. Classification (NCBI taxonomy): domain Eukaryota; kingdom Viridiplantae; phylum Streptophyta; class Magnoliopsida; order Asterales; family Campanulaceae; genus Campanula; species Campanula takesimana. Next base: position 218,680 of record JAOWBW010000677.1, on the reverse strand, counting down.
AGACGCGCGCGCCTCCCGCCCCCAAAGCAGGAAGCGCGCGCCTCTGGGCGTCAGTTACAGATTTCTGGCCAGGATTCTCTCCCTTGCTCAATTTACAGGATTTTGCCCGGGAAAGATTTCTTGGTGACTGAGTTTTGGCACCAAAAACATCTCTCTTTCACCTATAAAAACCTCCCTTTACCTCCATTTTCATACCGAGACAAAAACTTGGACAAAAACTTTGACCGGAAAACCTTGACTTTGGACCTTGGACCCTTGGCTCTTAATATCATATTGCAATAAAACCAAATTTCCTACTTTCAAAGCATTTTCCAAAGGATTTCTCCAAGTAATTCAACAAGAAGTGTTGGAAGTCTCTTGAAGTCTAGGTAAAGCTATTTCTTTCCCCTTCTCAACTTCATCTCTTTTCTCTTTCTTTTTGTATTATCAAAGTGCAATCACCCAAATCATTTTGGGACATGACTCTAATGATCACCTCATCTCATTGAGGCCGGTTAAAGAGTTATCTCCTACATTCCAAACTCTATTTTAAAACCCCTTTTTATGATTTAAAGAAGAAGAAGAAGAAGAACATTTATCATTCATGTAGATTTTGATCAAGCAAGACCAACTTTAGTTGGGCAAGATGGGTGTTTCGGTACTTCCCATCTCGTAATCTAACCCCCGAACCTCAAAACAAGGAATCTCTGTTTTCGTAATCAAACTTAGGCTATTATCAATAGGTTTTTCTTATCTTCCTCAAAACATAGGTGGCGACTCTAAAATAGGATAACACGCGCGCTCTAGCCTCAAGCCGTGGGCTCCCCCCGGGGTATCTATAGTGGCAACTCCGCTGGGGACATTTGAGGGTTAAACTTGCATTCTGATCAAAATCTACATCTTTTCTGGGCATTCTGACTCCTGATGGGGGAGGCGCGCGCTTCTGGCCTCTTCAGCCTAAGGCGCGCGCATCCCGCATCGAGAACCAGAATCGCCCGCTTCTTCATGTTCTTCATTTTCTTCTTCTGCTATTCTCCACTAATCATTTCTGCAGGGGTTACAATATGCACATAGGACCAGGGCAATCCCCTGAGTCCAAAATCTGACAATCTGTCAGGTGTGCCCAGAAGCGCACGCCTCCCAAAGGAACACCGAGATCTTGTTATCCGCAATCTCGATGATACATCAATTTCTCCTGATACTACTCCCGAGGACCTCACAGCAATGATCGGTCACATTCATTTTGGCAACGTCATCACATTTGCCGATATGGACCTTCCACCATTTGGTTCCGACCACAACGAGGCTATTTACCTCAAGGTACGAGCAAGGGGAAGGCCCATCTCAAGAGTCTTAGTGGACGGTGTCACGACCCGAAATATAGGCTCTATTTTATTAGTAATTAAATGATTTTTATTTAATTATTGCTTATTTATTTATTTAAATTATTATTTATTTAAATAATTATGTGTGCAATTTATGTGTTATAATAATTGTGCCTAGCATTTTATTCGAGTTATTTGGGCTAGTGTGGAAGTGTTGGGTCTTAATTGTTAGTTGGGAGTGTAGTTTGTGCGTAGTGTGAGAGAGGGGGGGGGGCCAGTGTAAATCTTTTAAACATTTTTTCCCTACTCCCTCCCTACACCTTCCCTCACCTCCTTCTCCCTCACACTCCTCCCTCCCATCTCTCAGCATTCTCTCTCTCTCTCTCTCAAAAGGTAACATTTTCTTCTTCTTCTTCTCTCTTCAGTTTCTCCTTCTTCCTCTCATCTTTTCTCATTTCTTAAAACGTAAACGTTGTTTAGATCGTCGCTAAGATCGTGTAGAGTCAAAAAGATTTGAATTCCGTCAACTTTGAGAAAATTCAAGTAAGTTACTTTTCCCCCATTTAAATGCTAAAATGTTCATATTATGCTTATATGATGATTTATGTGTTATATTTGAAGTTTGGATGAGTTTTCAATTTATTTGGAATTTATTTGGGTTTTTGATCAAAAATGGTGAAATCTTGAATGTTGGTTTGATTCTTGATTTTTGGTTGTTAAATGTTGTTTTAGGAGTCCTTTTAGACTCATAAGTTGTTTTGCCACTTTAGTATATGAGTTGGGAGTTGAGATTTTGGGTGTTTTGTGTTTTGGGTTGAAAATGGAAGAAACCAAGTTGTTCTTCCCGATTCTGGCGATTCCGGCATGTTGTGCGACCGCCCAAAATAGTTTGGGCGACCGCGCACCTTTCTGAGAGTTTTTGTTCTTGTTTTGAGGCACTTTGGGCGACCGCACAACCCATAGTGGGCGGCCGCACAGGTCTCTGAAAAATGCACATGTTGTTAAATTGTGTGACTAAAGAATGCGTTGTGATCCAATTCTTGGGTGTCCTCCTAGTTGACCTTAGCGAACATTGTAGTGCATTCTAGTGATAGAATTGAGTCCTTTGTAATCAAGTTTGTGTTTGAAATTAAGTAAGTGTTAAGTGTCATTGTTGGAACACTTTATTGATTGGGTTTGATTCCTTTGTGAATAAATACGAGATGGAATTTGATTAAGTATCATTTTGGGAATGTGGTCATCTTTGATGCACGGTTTGTATTGGTTTACCTTTGTGGTGATTTAAGTGGAATGGTTCCCTACTTTGGAACCTTAAGTTGTTCATTCATGCTAAATTATTATTACTTAGCATTCATTTGGAAGCCCAGCTGGCATAATTGTTGCATCGGGCGATGGGAAAGATTATAATGGCAAGGCCAAGTCCATTATAATGTTGACCATTGTTTTGCCCTTACTATACCCCTTCTCCAGATTGGCCTTGGAAAGGATAAGTCAGCGTTCCTTTGTGAATGCATCTGGCTAATGGGCATGACTTTGTGTCATGGTCCTTGTCCCTTGTGACACTTTTATGATTTGGTTCCGGTACCGGGGTTTTCTCTTCGGCTTTCATGCCATTATGAAGATGTTGATTGGTTGATAATTGAAGCTGCGCAGCGATCCTTTATTTGGATGTTCCGGTTTGGAAAACCTTGGCTATATCCTTGTTATGTGTTTATTTCCGCTGCTATCTGTTATATGATAAATGCTATGTGATACGTGACAATTATTATGGTTTATTGCTTATTGCATCATAGCATGTCATGTAGTTGCATTAGTAACTTATTGAGATTTATCTCACCCCGTTTCTTTTATCTTTGTTTTTCCTTAACCCCCCCCCCCAGGTGCTAAGGATTAGTCTCGCTGATCACGAGAAAGAGGACGTCGAGTGTGGATCCGTTCTTTTGGGGAAAGTTGTATAGGTTGGTTTACATTATATCAATGTGTAACCTTTTGGGGATATTTGTACCAAACATTGACGTCATTAGGATTTTGTATATTTGTATTCTTGTTAGCATAAACTTGTGGAAGTTTATGATAAGTTGTATTTGGTTTTTATCAAACTCGATTTTGTAAAACTTTGGTTCATCACCTTTTGGTGCTAAATGAAATTTTTAACTTCGGTAATTTGGAGTTTATTGTTAGAGTCGACGTCCAGATCGCGGTCCCGGGGCCCGCGGGGTCCGGGGTCGCGACAGTTGGTATCAGAGCTGTGGCATTAGCTCTATGTATAGTCTAGGTGGATTAGTGTGACCTAGGTGGGTAGTGGTGTGCGGAGTGATTAACGGTTGATGTCTTATGCAGGTAATTGTTCTCAATGTCTGGAAGAAGAAACAGAGGAGGTGCTAGTGGGGCACAGAATCCGAATGATACAAGGGATGAAGCACGTGCCATGTTTCAAGGCATGTTTGAGGCGGCCATGAAGGCCATTCATGATCAAGGTCCGAGGGTAGAGCAAGCACCACCCCGTTATGGTTTGGAGCAATTCTTGAAACTGAAACCGGTTGAATTCAATGGGGAACCCGATGTAAGGAAGGCCGAGTTGTGGATTGAGTCTATGGAGAAGATTTACGATGTATTTGGGTGTTCGGATGAGGACAAGGTCCGGTTTGCGGCTTACAAGCTTGTGGGAGCCGCCGAGCATTGGTGGAAGGGCGTTAAAACTACTTGGGATGATACTCGCACAGTGTATGCGTGGGAGTTGTTCGTGCGTAAGTTCAGAGAGCATTTCATTCCGGTTGTTGATCAGAATCGAAAGGAGATCGAGCTACTCAACTTGGAGCAAGGTGTGTTGTCTATAGCACAATACTCGGCTAAGTTCATAGAATTAGCCCGGTATTGCGACTATTTGGTGAGGACCGAGGAACAAAAGGCTATGAGGTTTATTCGGGGATTGAAGACCTCCATCCGTACTCAACTAATTGCTCAACGTATTGTGACATTCTAAGATGCGGTGGACCGAGCCTACTTAATAGAGCAAGACATTGGGAGCATAAAAGGAAGACCGAGGTAGCTAACCCGAGCAAGCCGGGAGGGCAAAGCAAGTCACAACCGAGGATCGATAACCGAGGTAACTTGGGGGGACAATCTCAGTCCCGAGGGCAACAAAACCCAAGGAACCCGGGTACCACTTCCGGGAACCAAGGGAGCCAAATTAGGAAGCCTTGTACCTTTTGTCAGAAGGTAGGCCATGCGGAGGATAGGTGTTGGAAAAAGCAAGGCAAGTGCATCAATTGTGGTGAAATGGGGCACTTTGCGAGGGATTGCACGAGGCATCGAGGTCAGTCATCCGGGTCAGGGGTTGGTTTTAATCAGGGTCAGAAAAGGGATGTTACCGGGAAGCCCAAGGTCCAAGGGAAAGTGTTTGCAATGAATCAACAACAAGCGACCGATGATCCATCCGTTATTGGAGGTATTATTTTTGTGTCTAATGTGAGCGCACGAGCGTTAGTAGATCCAGGATCATCTCATTCATACATTTCTGTGCAATTTGCTTCCATGTTAAATGCTGCACTCGAGTCTTTACCGTACGTGCTAGAGGTGTCGACCCCTATAGGAGAATGCTTGATTTCTGATCGAGTCTTTCGTGCTTGTGATGTGGTTATTTGTGGTCGAGTCCTTTGTGCGGATTTGGTAGTTCTTCCTATCCAAGACTTTGATGTCATTTTGGGTATGGATTGGTTGAGCAAGTTCACGCTTTCCGCTTCTGTTGATTGCCGTAAGAAAACTGTTACATTTTCTATTCCTGATGTGCCTAAGTTTGTGTTTGAGGCTTGTCCTCTGAGTAGAAAGGTTCGCTTAATTTCTTTTATGAAGGCGAGGCGATTATTGCATAGTGGTTGTGAGGGTATTTGGCTAGTGTTCTTGATACTAGGAAAGAATCCCCTAGTTTGGATAGTGTTCGGGTGGTTCGGGAGTTTCCCGATGTTTTCTCTACCGAGTATGAGATGCCTCCCGATCGTGAGATTGAGTTTGTATAGACCTTTTGCCGGGTACGGCTCCGATTTCGAAAGCACCTTATAGGTTAGCTCCCGCAGAGTTGAAAGAATTAAAGGTTCAGTTGCAAGAGTTGCTTGATCGAGGGTTTATCCGCCCTAGTGTTTCCCCGTGGGGAGCACCGGTTTTGTTCGTGCGGAAGAAAGATGGTTCGTTGAGATTGTGTATAGATTACCGGAAGTTGAATCAGGTTACGGTGAAGAATAAGTATCCTCTACCGCATATTGATGATTTGTTTGATCAGCTTCAGGGTCCGTTGTGTTTCCAAGCTTGATTTGAGAGAGTGGGTACCATCAGTTGAAGGTTCGATCGGAGGATATTCCGAAGACTGCTTTTCGCACTCGTTACGGTCATTATGAGTTCTTGGTTATGCCGTTTGGGTTGACTAACGCGCCGGCCGTATTTATGGATTTGATGAATCGGATTTTCCATCCCTATCTTGATTCGTTCGTGGTGGTTTTCATCGACGACATTCTTGTTTATTCGAAGTCTCGAGAGGAGCATGAGCAGCACTTGAGGACAGTTTTATCCGTTCTTGCAAGGGAGAAATTATTTGCGAAGTTCAGTAAGTGCGAATTTTGGCTCGAGAAGGTGTCATTTCTGGGTCATGTTATTTCGAAAGATGGGATTTCTGTGGATCCGTCTAAGATTGAGGCTATAGTGGATTGGAAGAGACCCGAGTCAGTGACCGAGATTCGTAGTTTTCTGGGTTTAGCCGGTTATTACCGAAGGTTTATTGAAGGGTTTTCGAGGATTGCTACTCCGATGACTCAGTTGACCCGAAAGAATGTTCCGTTTGTGTGGACCGGGAAATGCGACAAGAGTTTCGAGGAATTGAAGAAGAGGTTGACTACCGCACCGATCTTGACTTTGCCTAATGGGACCGATGGCCTAGTGATTTATAGTGATGCTTCGAAAGAGGGTTTGGGTTGTGTGTTGATGCAGAATGGGAAAGTAATTGCGTATGCTTTGAGGAAGTTGACCCCGAGTGAGCAGAATTACCCGACTCATGATATGGAGTTAGCGGCTATTGTATTTGCGTTGCACAAGTGGAAGCACTATCTTTACGGGGCGAAGTTTGAGATTTTTACGGATCACAAGAGTTTGAAGTACCTTTTCTCTCAGAAAGAGTTGAACAACCGACAGCGCCGATGGATGGAATTGTTGAAGGATTATGATTGTACGATTTTTTATCATCCGGGGAAGGCGAATGTGGTAGCCGATGCGATTAGTAGAAAGTCTTATGTGGCTTCGATGAGGGTTCGAGAATGGAAAATGCTTGAGGATGTTCGAGATTGGTCTCCTCGTGAATCGAGACATGGGGCTATTTTTGCGAATATTAGGGTATCTCCGACCCTAGTTCAGAGGATAAAGGAAGCTCAGAAAGAGGATCCCGAGTTAGTGAAGATAATGGGTAAATTGAAGGAAAAGAATTTCGAGGATTTTTCTTTGAGTTCGAGTGGAGTTTTGACTTTCCGTGGTCGTCTGTGTGTTCCGAATGTTGATGGAATTAAACAGAGAGTTCTTGATGAGGGTCATAAATCGAGGTATACTATTCATCCGGGCAGTACGAAGATGTATCAGGATTTGAAGCAACAATTTTGGTGGATTAATATGAAGAGGGAAATAGCCGAGTTTGTTTCGAGATGTTTAACGTGTCAGCAGGTTAAAGCCGAGCATCAGAGACCCGCGGGATTGCTTCAGCCGTTAGAGATTCCCGAGTGGAAATGGGAGCATGTGACTATGGATTTCGTTACGGGACTGCCTCGTACCCGTAGGAAGTATGACAGTGTTTGGGTAATAGTGGATAGATTGACCAAGAGTGCCCATTTCTTGCCTATTGATATCAGATATTCGATGGAGAAGCTTGCGACCCTTTATATCGATGAGATTGTCAGATTGCATGGGGTTCCGGTTAGCATTGTGTCAGATCGAGACCCGAGGTTTACTTCTAGATTCTGGAAGGCGTTTCAGGAAGCTTTGGGTACAAATTTGCGATTCAGTACAGCTTTTCATCCTCAGACCGACGGTCAATCCGAGAGGACTATTCAGATTTTGGAGGATATGTTGCGAGCGTGTGCGATAGACTTTTCTGATTCTTGGGATTCGCACCTACCGTTAGTGGAATTCTCCTACAACAACAGTTATCAGGCTAGTATCGAGATGGCTCCGTTTGAAGCTTTGTATGGAAGAAAGTGTAGATCGCCTATTTGTTGGGATGAGGTTGGTGAAGCGAAAGTTTTGGGTATTGATTTGCTTCGAGATTCAGTTGAAAAAGTTAAAGTTATCCGGGATAGATTGAAGACAGCCCAGAGTCGACATAAGAGCTATGCAGATAACCGAAGGCGAGACCTTAGTTTTCAGGTTGGTGATTTGGTATTCTTGAAAGTGTCTCCGAAGGTGGGTATCCGTCGTTTTGGGAAGAAAGGCAAGTTGGCTCCGAGGTTTATTGGTCCGTTTGAGATTTTGGGAAAGGTTGGACTTCTAGCGTATCGTCTTGCGTTGCCGCCATCTTTAGACCGTTGCACAACGTCTTTCACATTTCTATGCTTCGGAAGTATGTTCATGATCCGTCTCACGTGTTACCGAGGATACCGGAGGATATTGAGCCAGATATGTCTTATGAGGAACGACCGGTTCGGATCTTAGATTCCAAGGTCCAAGAGTTGAGGAACAAGAGCATCGCGTTGGTTCGAGTTCTGTGGACGAATCACAATATCGAGGAGTCGACGTGGGAGCTTCGCGATGAGATCGAGAGGAAATTTCCGTGGCTTTTTGTTTGAGGTGAGTCTCGTTAAAATTCGGGTCGAATTTTCTTTAAGGGGGAGTGAATGTCACGACCCGAAATATAGGCTCTATTTTATTAGTAATTAAATGATTTTTATTTAATTATTGCTTATTTATTTATTTAAATTATTATTTATTTAAATAATTATGTGTGCAATTTATGTGTTATAATAATTGTGCCTAGCATTTTATTCGAGTTATTTGGGCTAGTGTGGAAGTGTTGGGTCTTAATTGTTAGTTGGGAGTGTAGTTTGTGCGTAGTGTGAGAGAGGGGGCCAGTGTAAATCTTTTAAACATTTTTTCCCTACTCCCTCCCTACACCTTCCCTCACCTCCTTCTCCCTCACACTCCTCCCTCCCATCTCTCAGCATTCTCTCTCTCTCTCTCTCAAAAGGTAACATTTTCTTCTTCTTCTTCTCTCTCTTCAGTTTCTCCTTCTTCCTCTCATCTTTTCTCATTTCTTAAAACGTAAACGTTGTTTAGATCGTCGCTAAGATCGTGTAGAGTCAAAAAGATTTGAATTCCGTCAACTTTGAGAAAATTCAAGTAAGTTACTTTTCCCCCATTTAAATGCTAAAATGTTCATATTATGCTTATATGATGATTTATGTGTTATATTTGAAGTTTGGATGAGTTTTCAATTTATTTGGAATTTATTTGGGTTTTTGATCAAAAATGGTGAAATCTTGAATGTTGGTTTGATTCTTGATTTTTGGTTGTTAAATGTTGTTTTAGGAGTCCTTTTAGACTCATAAGTTGTTTTGGCACTTTAGTATATGAGTTGGGAGTTGAGATTTTGGGTGTTTTGTGTTTTGGGTTGAAAATGGAAGAAACCAAGTTGTTCTTCCCGATTCTGGCGATTCCGGCATGTTGTGCGACCGCCCAAAATAGTTTGGGCGACCGCGCACCTTTCTGAGAGTTTTTGTTCTTGTTTTGAGGCACTTTGGGCGACCGCACAACCCATAGTGGGCGGCCGCACAGGTCTCTGAAAAATGCACATGTTGTTAAATTGTGTGACTAAAGAATGCGTTGTGATCCAATTCTTGGGTGTCCTCCTAGTTGACCTTAGCGAACATTGTAGTGCATTCTAGTGATAGAATTGAGTCCTTTGTAATCAAGTTTGTGTTTGAAATTAAGTAAGTGTTAAGTGTCATTGTTGGAACACTTTATTGATTGGGTTTGATTCCTTTGTGAATAAATACGAGATGGAATTTGATTAAGTATCATTTTGGGAATGTGGTCATCTTTGATGCACGGTTTGTATTGGTTTACCTTTGTGGTGATTTAAGTGGAATGGTTCCCTACTTTGGAACCTTAAGTTGTTCATTCATGCTAAATTATTATTACTTAGCATTCATTTGGAAGCCCAGCTGGCATAATTGTTGCATCGGGCGATGGGAAAGATTATAATGGCAAGCCAAGTCCATTATAATGTTGACCATTGTTTTGCCCTTACTATACCCCTTCTCCAGATTGGCCTTGGAAAGGATAAGTCAGCGTTCCTTTGTGAATGCATCTGGCTAATGGGCATGACTTTGTGTCATGGTCCTTGTCCCTTGTGACACTTTTATGATTTGGTTCCGGTACCGGGGTTTTCTCTTCGGCTTTCATGCCATTATGAAGATGTTGATTGGTTGATAATTGAAGCTGCGCAGCGATCCTTTATTTGGATGTTCCGGTTTGGAAAACTTGGCTATATCCTTGTTATGTGTTTATTTCCGCTGCTATCTGTTATATGATAAATGCTATGTGATACGTGACAATTATTATGGTTTATTGCTTATTGCATCATAGCATGTCATGTAGTTGCATTAGTAACTTATTGAGATTTATCTCACCCCGTTTCTTTTATCTTTGTTTTTCCTTAACCCCCCCCCAGGTGCTAAGGATTAGTCTCGCTGATCACGAGAAAGAGGACGTCGAGTGTGGATCCGTTCTTTTGGGGAAAGTTGTATAGGTTGGTTTACATTATATCAATGTGTAACCTTTTGGGGATATTTGTACCAAACATTGACGTCATTAGGATTTTGTATATTTGTATTCTTGTTAGCATAAACTTGTGGAAGTTTATGATAAGTTGTATTTGGTTTTTATCAAACTCGATTTTGTAAAACTTTGGTTCATCACCTTTTGGTGCTAAATGAAATTTTTAACTTCGGTAATTTGGAGTTTATTGTTAGAGTCGACGTCCAGATCGCGGTCCCGGGGCCCGCGGGGTCCGGGGTCGCGACAGTTGGTATCAGAGCTGTGGCATTAGCTCTATGTATAAGTCTAGGTGGATTAGTGTGACCTAGGTGGGTAGTGGTGTGCGGAGTGATTAACGGTTGATGTCTTATGCAGGTAATTGTTCTCAATGTCTGGAAGAAGAAACAGAGGAGGTGCTAGTGGGCACAGAATCCGAATGATACAAGGGATGAAGCACGTGCCATGTTTCAAGGCATGTTTGAGGCGGCCATGAAGGCCATTCATGATCAAGGTCCGAGGGTAGAGCAAGCACCACCCCGTTATGGTTTGGAGCAATTCTTGAAACTGAAACCGGTTGAATTCAATGGGAACCCGATGTAAGGAAGGCCGAGTTGTGGATTGAGTCTATGGAGAAGATTTACGATGTATTTGGGTGTTCGGATGAGGACAAGGTCCGGTTTGCGGCTTACAAGCTTGTGGGAGCCGCCGAGCATTGGTGGAAGGGCGTTAAAACTACTTGGGATGATACTCGCACAGTGTATGCGTGGGAGTTGTTCGTGCGTAAGTTCAGAGAGCATTTCATTCCGGTTGTTGATCAGAATCGAAAGGAGATCGAGCTACTCAACTTGGAGCAAGGTGTGTTGTCTATAGCACAATACTCGGCTAAGTTCATAGAATTAGCCGGTATTGCGACTATTTGGTGAGGACCGAGGAACAAAAGGCTATGAGGTTTATTCGGGGATTGAAGACCTCCATCCGTACTCAACTAATTGCTCAACGTATTGTGACATTCCAAGATGCGGTGGACCGAGCCTACTTAATAGAGCAAGACATTGGGGAGCATAAAAGGAAGACCGAGGTAGCTAACCCGAGCAAGCCGGGAGGGCAAAGCAAGTCACAACCGAGGATCGATAACCGAGGTAACTTGGGGGGACAATCTCAGTCCCGAGGGCAACAAAACCCAAGGAACCCGGGTACCACTTCCGGGAACCAAGGGAGCCAAATTAGGAAGCCTTGTACCTTTTGTCAGAAGGTAGGCCATGCGGAGGATAGGTGTTGGAAAAGCAAGGCAAGTGCATCATTGTGGTGAAATGGGGCACTTTGCGAGGGATTGCACGAGGCACCGAGGTCAGTCATCCGGGTCAGGGGTTGGTTTTAATCAGGGTCAGAAAAGGGATGTTACCGGGAAGCCCAAGGTCCAAGGGAAAGTGTTTGCAATGAATCAACAACAAGCGACCGATGATCCATCCGTTATTGGAGGTATTATTTATGTGTCTAATGTGAGCGCACGAGCGTTAGTAGATCCAGGATCATCTCATTCATACATTTCTGTGCAATTTGCTTCCATGTTAAATGCTGCACTCGAGTCTTTACCGTACGTGCTAGAGGTGTCGACCCCTATAGGAGAATGCTTGATTTCTGATCGAGTCTTTCGTGCTTGTGATGTGGTTATTTGTGGTCGAGTCCTTTGTGCGGATTTGGTAGTTCTTCCTATCCAAGACTTTGATGTCATTTTGGGTATGGATTGGTTGAGTAAGTTTCACGCTTCTGTTGATTGCCGTAAGAAAACTGTTACATTTTCTATTCCTGATGTGCCTAAGTTTGTGTTTGAGGCTTGTCCTCTGAGTAGAAAGGTTCGCTTAATTTCTTTTATGAAGGCGAGGCGATTATTGCATAGTGGTTGTGAGGGGTATTTGGCTAGTGTTCTTGATACTAGGAAAGAATCCCCTAGTTTGGATAGTGTTCGGGTGGTTCGGGAGTTTCCCGATGTTTTCTCTACCGAGTATGAGATGCCTCCCGATCGTGAGATTGAGTTTTGTATAGACCTTATAGGTTAGCTCCCGCAGAGTTGAAAGAATTAAAGGTTCAGTTGCAAGAGTTGCTTGATCGAGGGTTTATCCGCCTAGTGTTTCCCCGGGGGAGCACCGGTTTTGTTCGTGCGGAAGAAAGATGGTTCGTTGAGATTGTGTATAGATTACCGGAAGTTAAATCAGGTTACGGTGAAGAATAAGTATCCTCTACCGCATATTGATGATTTGTTTGATCAGCTTCAAGGGTCCGTTGTGTTTTCCAAGCTTGATTTGAGGAGTGGGTACCATCAGTTGAAGGTTCGATCGGAGGATATTCCGAAGACTGCTTTTCGCACTCGTTACGGTCATTATGAGTTCTTGGTTATGCCGTTTGGGTTGACTAACGCGCCGGCCGTATTTATGGATTTGATGAATCGGATTTTCCATCCCTATCTTGATTCGTTCGTGGTGGTTTTCATCGACGACATTCTTGTTTATTCGAAGTCTCGAGAGGAGCATGAGCAGCACTTGAGGACAGTTTTATCCGTTCTTGCAAGGGAGAAATTATTTGCGAAGTTCAGTAAGTGCGAATTTTGGCTCGAGAAGGTGTCATTTCTGGGTCATGTTATTCGAAAGATGGGATTTCTGTGGATCCTCTAAGATTGAGGCTATATGGATTGGAAGAGACCCGAGTCAGTGACCGAGATTCGTAGTTTTCTGGGTTTAGCCGGTTATTACCGAAGGTTTATTGAAGGGTTTTCGAGGATTGCTACTCCGATGACT